>WNWK01006693.1:83894-102791 GCA_009830355.1 Cherax destructor | reverse complement strand
AATATATATATATATATATAATGCAGATCTGTAATCGACCAGCAATGGCTGGACTACATGGAACATGTGAATTATTTTTAATGCCCACCGAGAAATGCTATAAATGTTAAATATCTAGTTTGAACGAGGATGGTTAGCCAAGTCACACAAACATCTTGGCATCTGTATATTAAACTCATTGAGAAAAGTAGATTGAATTTAATCAATTTAATGTTGCCATGTACAAAATGTACATCAGTCTCAGCTGGTCTCACTAAAAAATAAAATAAAATAAAAAATTGAAACAAACAAGTCCAAAAAACTCTGTTTCAGTTCTGACTAGTAGCTGTTATAAAGGGAATGATCTTGGCAATCACAATAACAATGTGTATTACCAAATGTGAATACCATAGTTACTGTGTTATTGAGATTGAATTCCATCACAACCGTCCAGACTGGAAGGTTCTTATTCATACATGAAAAAATCTATTTCAAGGGAGGCACTAGGTCTAAGTACAAGTCACCAGTGAAAAATGTTTGTGTTCACAAAATGGAAACCAATCTGATATTTCTAAAACAGATACTGAGACACAGGAGTAACTAAATTACAAAAGAAGCCACTTAAGTTATTGTGAAGTTTCTTTAACATATATCACTTGTTTCATCTGTCATCACCTCAAGCACCAGTATTTTCAAAGTGGCCACTGTTTAGTTACATATCAAAACGGTAACGTTCACCGAGAAGCACACCATGAAGTTGTACAATGGCCCTACTGAGGTTTACATTTAGCAGTCCTGTTCTAGATATTTGGACCACTCATGCAACATTTGCTAAGATATGCTGCACTGGACAGAGATTACTCGTGATTAAGAGGAGGCCACAGTGACTACAAACAGTCAACCTAACGTCGTTGAACAAAGCCACCTCTTGGTCCACCAGGTCCTCCTCGATTACTGTCACGGTTGAAACTGGGTCGGCCACCTCCTCGACCCTGAAGGCCTCCCGGAGGGCCTTGACGTAAGCCACCACTACCACCCATGCCTCCACGACCACTATTTGGACGACCCATGCCACCATCCATCCGCAACCGTGCTTTCTTCTCCTCTACATTCAACCTGTGTTCACCATTAAGGTGAATAGGCTGAGGAAATATAAATGACTATTTAAGTATCTGTTAATATCTGTCTGAATATTTACTGTATAGTATATTTTGAATAAAATTATATTAATTGTTCAATGATATGTACAATTAGGGAAATCATACAGTATTCTCTTTTATGAGATAACATTAAGCAAAAACTGGATTTAATTTTACATACACAAGTACAACAGTGTATCTGCATAATATTAGGTACAAGCACATATTTCAATTAACTAGCTAAGGGAGCAATAATGAAAAAAACAAATTTTCACAAAAATGTTTTTCCTCTAGTTCCAAGTAAAGAGGACACAATGTTATAAATATAGTACACAGCAAAAACTGAGTGACATGGTACAAAATAATTTTTTTATGGGAAGAAATATATAGCCCCCAGAGCAATGAAGCATATAAATTACTTGGAATGCCTCAAACTTCTAAATATGTATTTGCTGGAGCAGAGGAGAGATATATACATGTACAGTGGACCCTCGGTTTTCGTGCACCTCCAAACTCGAACAATTATGTAAGTGTATTTTCGTAAGTGGTTTTTTAAGTGTACTTTTTGGGGGTCTGAAATAACTAATCTAATTTACATTTGTCCTTATGGGAACAAATTCGTTTGGTAACGGCACTCAAACAGCATTCTGGAAAGAATTTTCAACGAAAACCGAGGGTCCACTGTACATAATAATATATATGTGGACAATGCCATAACATACAGGAATGAAAGATATGGGAGAATTTGTAAAATAAACCCAGTGAAAAACAGGGTCACTGTGGGCATATTAAGAAAACATTGTATCAACCATCAGTTGGTCCAGACAGTTGAACACTACCATAAGGTATAAGAAACTGCCAGAAAAAGTGTAGAAGTTTTCATGAGGAAATTAGACATGTACCTCTGCCAAGTGCCATATCAACCAGGCTGTGATGGATATTTGGACCAACGGGTCACCGGCAGTAACAGCCTGGGTGACCAGGCAAGTATCAAACCAGCCTGGCTGCAAGAGTTTCCATTTCACACTCATTTGGTATGACATTAGTACCTGTGTGGGTGGTTCAGTGATAGGAGCTCAAATATCCAACAGGCTTCTGTGAGCGTATTAGATTGGAGTGGAGATAAGTGGTTTTTATGACGATATAATGGTGGAGCGTGAGCAAGGTGACCTTTATAACAGAATCAGGAAAATCAGTTACAGTAGAATTCCTGTATCAGTGGGTTCGGTTTCCATGGTTTCAGTTTTCCGCGGTTTGCTGTGGCCAGAAAATAACCCATAATTTTGTTTAATAATGGTCCAAAGCATAAAAGTAATGATGATGACAATTCTTCAAAGCCTAAGAGAAGCCATGAATTGCTTCCCATCAGTGAAAAAGTGCTAATTCAATTAAACTTCATCATATGTATGTATGCAAACAAAAAATGACATATATAGGGTTCACTACTATCCACCCACAGTGTTGGTGGCCCATTGTGGGCCAACAACACTGGGTGGTAGCCTGGATGGCGGTTGTGAGGGAATGGGAATTGTGGGGAATGCTATAGGTGTGAGTATGTGGCAATGGGGGAAGGGGGAATTATATGGGCAGATGGTGTGGGTGAAGGCATGTGGCTGTGGGGGTTGTGTGGGTGGAGGTTGCTGGTTGGAATGGTGCGTGAAGGTGTGGCCATGGGGAAATTATATGGGCAGGAGGTACGGGTGGGAGAGGCAGGATTGAGTTAGAGGCATAATATGGGTGAAGGAATGTGGCCATGGAGGATTTATACGGGCATGTGGTATGGGCGGGGATTGTAGGCAGGGATGTTGTTGCTGGGTGTACAGCGAGGTTATGGCCATGGGGGATGGGGGGGGGGAGAACAGTTAGTGTGGGCGGAGGTGTGTGGCTGAGGTGGAAATGGACGAGTATTGTATTCGTATCAGACATGTATGATTGATACTAATGCGCCTCGGCTCTTTTGTGCTATAACCTCCTCCCACTTTGTAACATACCAAATGTTGATTTTAATATACGTATTAAAATCACCATCACTACCACACACCGCCACGACTACTGCTGCTGAGAAAAATAGACTACTTCTGGCAGTGACAGTAAGTACCTGTTTTCTGCCAAATCTTAGTGAAACTTTATATGACCATGTTTTATGCACTCTTATTCAAAGAATAAAAAAATAAATAAAATCAGAAGATATATGAAAAAAAAATGAAACCTCAAATTGCAACCTCCTTAATAGTTTTGGGCCAATAAAAACTGTGGATAACTGAATCTGCAGATACCGGAACATCAGATATGGGAATCCTATTGTATAATTAAATGCTCAGATGTCTGAGTCCTACAGTTGGAAAGGGCATTGTCTGCAGTCTGAAGGAGGGGTGGAGGATGTTGCAGTAGAAAGATAATCTGATTCTGATGGCAAATAAAAAATCAAGACAAAACTGAAAAAATCACATACAGTTGACTGAAAAATGCAGTTAGACAAATCCGTATTAAACGAACTGAAGAATTTATGGGAAAAACAGGGTTACGTTTCTGAGACACTCAAAAAGGCCAAACGTTTTTTTTTTTTTAGGTCACCAAATATTATAAAAATGATAATGTAATTGTTGCTCACTGTCGTTACATTTCCTCTATTGCTACAGGCTACAAATGCAACAGAAATAGTATTTCTTACCTTAAATTGTGGTTGCTGGTGTTTGTTGCTGATTGTGAAGAGAAAGGAGAGGCATGCTGTGTCCCTATTGGTCTGAGGTGGATGCTAGTCAAGTCAGTAGATTCATCAGTCAAGTCAGTAGATTCATCAATTAAGTCAGTTGGTAAATCAGTCAAGTTAGTAAGTCAGTCATGTCAGTAAGTCAGTCATGTAAGTCAGTCATGTCAGTAAGTCAGTCCAGTCAGTCAGTCAGTCAGTCAGTCAGTCAGTCAGTCAGTCAGTCAGTCCAGTCAGTCAGTAAGTCGGTCTGTAAGTCAGTCCAGTCAGTCAGTAAGTCAGTCCAGTCAGTCAATAAGTCAGTCCAGTCAGTCAGTAAGTCAGTCCAGTCAGTCAGTAAGTCAGTCCAGTCAGTCAGTAAGTCAGTCCAGTCAGTCAGTCCAGTCAGTCAGTCCAGTCAGTCAGTAGACCAGTTCAATCAGTAAGTCCAGTCAGTAAGTTAGTATGTCAGCCCAGTCAGTAGGCCATTCAGTCAAGTCAGTCAATTCACAGACACAGATCTGGTTATCGTACAGGACGTGAATGTACTGAACACTGGGACTGGGATGAAAGGGAAGAAGCTAGCCCCCCCTCCCCAACAAAGACAATGAACTGACATACTGACTGGCTGCCAGAGAACCCACTACACGGACGGGGAAAAATCCCTCACTGACTAGAGCGGCGCTCAAATTATTTCCCCACCCAAATGTGAACAGAGTAATTAAAATTTATGAAGTTTTAGTTGAAAATATGCCGCAATTTTGCAATCGACAGTCTACTGTATTAGGAGGAAGTGTGGAGTTACTAAAAGTAAAATTGAGAAGGCTGAGGAGGGGTTGTTGAGGAGGTTTGGTCATTTAGAGAGTATGGAGAAAAATAGGATGACCTGGAGGGTGCATATATCTGTAGTGGAGGGAAAGCGGGGTAGGGGTTGTCCTAGGAAAGGATGGAGGGAGAGGGTAAAAGATGTTTTGTGTGCAAGGGGCTTGGACAAACAGCAGGCATGTGTGAGCGTGTTAGATAGGAGTGGAGATGAATGTTTTTGGGACTTGACACGCTGTTGGTGTGTGAGAAGGGTAATACAGTGGACCCCCGACTATCGGCCGGCTCGAGTTTCGATCACTTTTTTTTCGATCCAAATTTTCCCCAACAATCGGCCGTTTCCCCGACTATCGGCCCGCATACCAGACCTGTCCGCCTCCCCGCGCAGGCGTCATGAGCCAGTCTAGCTTTGTTTATCCTTGAGTGAACATTACCCAGCGATCTCATTCAAATATTTCACAATAATTTTATCGTTTATTGATTGTCACTGTGAAATATAAGTCACCATGGGTCCAAAGAAGCTTCCTAGTGGCACCCCCATGGTAAAGAAAGTGAGGAACACCATCGAACTGAAGAAGGAGATAGTAGAAAAATATGAGTGGCGTACGTGTGGGGGAGCTTGCCAAGATGTAGTACAACAAAAACAAATCTACTATCACCTCTATCCTGGCAAAGAGAAAAGAAATCAAGGAAGCTGATGTTGCGAAAGGTGTTGACCTGTTTACCAAAAATAGATCAAAAACAGTGGATGAGGTTGAGAAGTTGTTGGCGGTGTGGATCAACGAAAAACAGATAGCGGGTGATAGTGTTTCCATGGCGATAATTTGTGAAAAGGCAAGGCAGTTGCATGCAGATCTTGTCAAGAAAATGCCTGGAACCAGTGCTGATGTGAGTGATTTTAAGGCCAGCAAAAGCTGGTTTGACAGATTTAGGAAACGTAGTGGCATACACAGTGTTGTAAGGCATGGTGAGGCACCCAGTTCAGAAAAACTTGCTGCTGAAACGTTTGTGACTGAATTTAAGGGGTTTGTAGACACTGAAAAATTCAAACCCCAACAAGTGTTTAATTGTGATGAAACCAGCCTCTTTTGGAAGAAAATGCCAAAGAGGACCTACATTACTCAGGAGGAAAAGGCACTGCCAGGACACAAGCCTATGAAAGACAGGCTAACTCATTTTGTGTAGTAATGCTAGTGGGGATTTTAAAGTGAAGCCTTTACTGGTGTATCACTCTGAAAATCCCAGAGTGTTCAAGGAACACAATGTCACCAAGAGTAAATTGTGTGTGTTTTGGAAGGCTAACACTAAGGCATGGGTCACGAAGCAAATTTTCCTGGAATGGTTCAATGAAGTGTTTGGCCCCAGTGTGAAAAAATACTTACAGGAAAAGAAATTGGGACTCAAGTGCCTCCTGGTACTGGACAATGCTCCTGCTCATCCTCAACTTGGAAGAGTTGTTGCCTGACAACTTAAATTTCATCAGAGTGAAGTTCTTGCCTCCTAACACCACTCCTCTCATCCAGCCCATGGACCAGCAGGTCATTTCTAACTACAAAAAACTCTACACTGCTTTCGTGTAAAGTGCTTTGAAATGACCTCAGACACTGAGTTGACCCTAAGAGAGTTCTGGAGGAATCACTTCAGTATTGGGAGTGAGTGACTTCCAGGACTTTGAACTCTGCTTGGAGACAATTGTGGCCAGGTTGTGTTGAACAGAGGGATTTTGAAGGGTTTGAGGCTGACCCTGACGACCCTATGCCTGTTGTGGAAGGTATTGTGGCATTGGGCAAGTCCCTGGAGTTGGAGGTGAGTGGCGAGGATGTGGAAGAGTTGGTGGAGAACCATAGGGTAGAGCTAACCACTGAAGAGCTGCAAGAGCTTCATCTGGAACAGCATCAGACCAGAGTAGAGAAAATTGATTCACAGGAGGAGGAAGATAGACTGGAGGTGCCTTCTTCAGAGATTAAGGAAATTTGTTCAATGTGGAATAAGGTGCAGGAATTTGTTGAAAAATACCACCCTGAGCAAGCTGAAATAAGCCATCTCTGTAACAAGTTCAGTGACAGAGCCATATTGCACTTCAGGAACATGTTAAAGAGGTGCCAGAAACAGAGGACTGTGGACAATTATTTTGTGAGATGGGGGTCCAGTGACTCAAGCTGGTCCTAGTTGCATTAAAAGACCAAGAAGGGAAGTAACCCCAGATAGGGCTTTGATACCTGAAGTCCCTATCTTCCAGATGCCAGTAAGTCTCTTCAATAAAGGTAAGTAAATGTTATTATAAATGTTTATTTCAATATTTATTTGTTTTCTGTATGTAAAACTATAGTTATTCTTCAAAAATGAATTTTTTGTAAATATTTTTGGGTGTCTGGAATGGATTAATTGTATTTACATTATTTCTTATGGGAAATAATGGTTCGACTTTCGGCCAGTTCGAGATAAGGCCTAGCTCCTGGAACGGATTACGGCCGATACTCGGGGGTCCACTGTATTTTGTGAAGGGATTCAGGGAAACCAGTTAGCTGAACTTGAGTCCTGGAGGTAGGAAATACAATGCCTACACTTTACAGGCATTTAAACTGTAGTATCTGAGCGCCTCTGCAAAGACAGTGATTATGTATGAATGATGGTGAAAGTGTTAAATGATGATGAAAGTTTTTTCTTTCTTTTTGGGTCACCCTGCCTTGGTGGGAAACAATTGACATAAAAAAAAAAATCTTAAAGAGGGGGTGAGGAGCTCACCCTCGTCCCCACAAACTCAAAAAGGGTAATTACAATACTGAGTGCCCACTTACCCTATTATGAAGAGCCTTTGTAACAGAACTTTCCTCTTCAAATGTGATGAATCCAAAGTTTGGAACCTGTCCCTTTGGGCCAGTCTTACCCTTGGCTGTGTTAATACGAATGTCTACAATCTTGCCAAATCGTGAGAACTCAGCCTGAAATGCCATACATGACTTTTATCAATATATTTTGATTTAAAATCTTCTGATCTTGAATCTGATTAACTCTTTCTTAAACATTTATGAATAGAATTTACTGATATTTTTCTATGACCAAGAGTACATGCAAAATCTGAAGGATGCACTAATGGATATGTATACCAAAATTATAATTATACAAGTTAAAAGGTTAATGGAAACAAGCTACCTTCAGTTCATCCTCTCCTGCTGTGTGTGGGAGATTTCCCACAAATATCTGTTGACTGTCAGGTACTAGAGGAGCTCTCCGTCTTTCTTCACCACCCAAACTCTCTGACAAAAGTATTGTTGTATAAATAATTTTTTATATATATTTTTTACACACACAGACAGACAAACACACACGAGGAGAAGCTAAGGAACCTCAACCTGACAACAATGGAGGACAGGAGGGTAAGGGCAGACATGATAACGACATAAAATACCAAGAGGAATTGACAATGTGGATAGGGACAGAATGTTTCAGAGATGTGACACAGGAACAAGAGGCCACAACTGGAAGTTGAAAGTCACAGGGAAGTTAGGAGCAACTTCTTCAGTCATAGAGTTATCAGGAAGTGGAACAGTCTGGACAGTGATGTAGTGGAGGCAGGCTCCATACACAGCTTTAAGAGGTACAATAAAGCTCATAGAGCAGGGAGAGGACATAGTAACAACCAGCAAAGAGGTGGGGCCAGGAGCTGTGAACCGACCCATGTAACCACAATTAGGTGAGTAGAGAGAGAGGGGGAAAGAGAGAGAGAGAGAAAAAAAAATAAAGGAGAAAGAGGACAGCGAGAAGTAAGCTTCTATACCACAAGACGGGCAGAAAGCAGCAACTTCACTCTGGCTGTATCCTTCTCCAGAACATCACTTAATCTGATATCATTTATCCCCAGGATGACTCGAGTCTGGAACACATTCGTACAGCATTATGATGTCAACGAGATAGTCAGTTGATCAAATGAAAATGCTGGCCCACAGATGGCTCCAACTTCATCCTGTTCCCTACTTGTATGTCTCATAACAATAAAAATGCTTTCAAATGAGCTGATGTAGGTAACAGCTCTTACACACACAACCCGCACATATGCTTAGTCTTGATGTCGAGTCCCTCTGGATGATGTCCTTAATTTTCTTAGAGAGAAAGCCAATGAAGGGTTACTTCATCTCCCTATACCTACTGATGTCTTTCTTGATCTTATCCGCCTTTGTGTGGACTAATTCCTTTTCTTTTCAAGGTAAATATTATTCTCAAACCTTTGGTGTTGCCATGGGCTCTCCTCTATCTCCTGTTCTTGCTAATCTTTAAATGGAATACTTTGAGACTGTTCTTCTTCCCACTATTGATGTACGTCCTTCACTCTAGCTCCGCTATGTAGATGACATCTTTGCTCTTTGGCCTCATGACTCAACTCTCTTCCAACCATTTCTTGATGCTCTTAATAATCTTGCCCCTTCCATTAAGTTTAAAGCTGATTGGGAATCTAATTCTTTGCTTCCTTTCCTTGATGTTCATGTCCACCTCTCAGTTACAGGTTTTGCCTTTTCCGTTCCTTAGACATCAAACTTACCTTTCGCCAGACTAACACTCTTCGCACTAATCTAGTTCATACCTCCCCTCCCTCTATAGATTCTCCTGGTGTCTACTCTATTTCTTTCTCCTCCTGTCCTCTTCAGTACTTTGGAGAAACTGGCCGATCTCTTTCTGACAGACTTAGGGAGCACAAAAATAGTGTTAGGCTTGCCGACACTAATAATGCTCTTTTCTGTCATGTCAGAGATCACAGTCATCCTATTGATTGGTCTTCTGCTAAAACTGTCTACCCTACGTCCAACTTTCACAGTCGCCATCTGGTTGAATCCTCCCTTATACACAACTTTCCCTGTATGAATCTTAGCCCTGGCTTTGTCTCTGTAGATGCTTTCCTCTCCCATTACATTGTTAAATGCTCCAAACTTCAGAACACCCATGACTTAACCTGATTCCTTCCCCTTCTCTTTCTCCTTTCTCTTTTGCCTTGTATTTGTCCTTCTTTATTTTATTTTCATTTTTCCCCCCTCTGTGTTCTTGTCCTTCCCCTTTGCAGGCCACCAGCTTCATTGCAGTGCTCCTTTCCTAGAATATGACTGACTCCACTACTACTACTACCACTACTACCTCCATTATTACCCCTCCACCACTTTGTTGTGCCCTCCCCTGTCTGCCTGCCTATAAATACTCCTTCTACCTGTCCTTTGTGTTAGTGTGACTTTGTAAATGGTCCAAGTCGGGCCGAAACGTCATCGTAGCTCCTCTCTTTTTTATATGTGCAGGTTGTGTATGTATTGTTCCAGTCACAGTATTGTGCCTTTTTTGTTATTAACAGCTCTTAGCTTGTCAACCAAGTTAGGAACCCTTAACTTATAAATATGTAGCTTGTCAATAAAGCTAGGGATCCTTAACTTAACCTTGTCAAACCCTGTGTAAAAAAGAGAGAAAGAGAGAAAGAAAGGTAAGAAAGAAGGAAAGAAAGAAAAAGAAGGAAAGAAAGAAGGAAAGAAAGAAGGAAAGAAAGAAGGAAAGAAAGAAGGAAAGAAAGAAAGAAGGAAAGAAAGAGGAAAGGAAAGAAAGAAGGAAAAAAAGAAGGAAAGAAAGAAAGAAGGAAAGAAAGAAAGGAGAGAAAGAAGGAAAAAAAATGAAAGAAAGAAAAAGAAAGGAAAAAAAGGAAGGAAAAAAAGAAAGAAAAAAGGAAAGAAGGAAAATAAGGAAAGAAAAAAAAAGAAGGAAAGAAAGAAAAAGAAGGAAAGAAGGAAAGAAAGAAGGAAAGAAAGAAGGAAAGAAAGAAAGAAGGAAAGAAAGAGGGAAAGAAGGAAAGAAAGAAGGAAAAAAAGAAGGAAAGAAAGAAAGAAGGAAAGAAAGAGGGAAAGAAAGAAAGAAGGAGAGAAAGAAGGGAAAAAATGAAAGAAAGAAAAAGAAAGAAGGAAAAAAAGGAAAGAAAAAAAGAAAGAAAAAAGGAAAGAAAAAAAGAAAGAAAAAAGGAAAGAAGGAAAAAAAGGAAAGAAAGAAAAAGAAAGGAAATAGAGAAAGAAGGAAGGAAAGAAAGAAGGAAGGAAAGAAAGAAGGAACGAAAGACAGAAAGAAAGAAAAAGAAAGAAAGAGAAAGAGAGAGAGAAAGAGAAAGAAAGAGATAGAGACAGACAGAGAGAGAGAGACAGAGAAAGAGAGAGAGAGACAGAGAAAGAGAGAGACAGAGAAAGAAAGAGAAAGAGAGAGAAAGAGAGAGAGAGAGAAAGAGAGAAAGAGAAAGAGAGAGAAAGAGAGAAAGAGAGAAAGAGAGAAAGAGAGAAAGAGAGAGAGAGAAAGAGAGAGAGAGAAAAAGAGAGAGAGAAAGAGAAAGAGAGAAAGAGAGAGAGAGAAAGAGAGAGAGAGAAAGAGAAAGAGAAAGAGAGAAAGAGAGAGAAAGAGAAAAGAGAGAGCGCCAAGTGATAAATAAATCCCTTCCACTGCAACGACCCCTGCTCGCGAACTTGCTCATTGTGTCGAAGAAATTAAAAACAAAATTCTTATGAAATGATAAGAGAATCTTTTTCCGAAGGTAATGAAACCAAAAGTACAGTGGTCCTCGGTTTTTGGTCATCTCCAAACTCAAACATTTATGTAAGTGTATTTTCGTAAGTGCTTTTGCAAGTGTGTTTTTGGGGGTCTGAAATAGACTAACCTACGTGACATTATTTCTTAAGGAAGTAAATTCGTTCGGTAATGGCACTTAAGCAGCATTCTGGAAAGAATTTTCGGCGAAAACCGAGGGTCCACTGTACGAAATTTGATGGAAAACTTATGGAATTACGCTCTCTATAAGAGGTCTTAGCAATATTTACATATTTTGCCCAATTGGAGAACTATTTTCAGCCAATTCCATTGTTCCAGTCTACCAAACTCATAGCTATTTCACTAGTATTCCTTCTATTCTATAAACTGAGTACAAGATACCACCCATTTACCTAATTCAACTACTCAATAAAGTGATCAGAAATCGGAAATTTGGGCAATCTCTCAAAATTCAAAAATTGCCATTTCAAAATAGGGTCCAGAATAAACAATGTAGACATTACTGGCACTAAAACAACATTTACTCTGTTCATTAGTCATGTTCTTAGGCATCTCCTATATTACACTTGCTTTTCATTTTGAATTTTTATTCACACGAATTTGTGAACTCTGGAATATCAGCAAAAACTGAACATTTCCGCTACTTTAAACTCAATTTGAAGCTACTTTCAGTCCTCAAAATCATCTCTATATCAGTAATATATCTTCCAATCTATCATACGAGACTAAGAAACCAAGGATACAACAATAAAAACCATACAAAAATACAATGCAAAACCACTGTTTTAAACCAAAAACAGTAATTTCTTCCCCATTATACACTACTTGCTGCAGGAATTTTTTTATATGGTGCACCCTTACCGCATAGACCCCTTCTCTCATATCTAGGCCCAAATTTACCACTCACAGCTTATCCGAGTAAGCCGAGCTCATACGTAGAACCACGGGACTGACCCAGGCTTCAAAGCCGTAGTACCACAGGATTGACCCTCAAAGCGTTAAATATCACTCTAAACTGGTTTATATTAATATTCATTAAAAAAAGATTTAGGTGAAAAATCCAAGGAGCCTAATTTGAACGATATCCTATGATTCATTTTTAACCTTTTAACCGTGTCCAACGTACTAGCATGCAGGTGATGACTATGTATCTTGACATACAAGCATAAGCTATCGAAAGGTTCCCGGATTAAAATTTGTGTGTGCTTTCTGAGTGAAATGGGGTGGTGGTGTAAATCAATCTACACAGTACACTCCTTTGTAGAGTAAAATGGCAAATTTCAGTGTAGTCAGTCATTTTGTCAAGATTAGAGGGACATTTTTTATCGAGTCATCAGTATGTTGCTGCAATTTTTTTTGTGTAATAGAATGGAATCCATAACCCTTTCAGGGTCGAGACCCCTGATTCTTAACTCTCTCTCAGCGTCTAGAAATTTTTGAAAAAAGAAAAATCTTATGAAATAGTTTTTTTCTAAATCTAATAGGCTAAAAAATTTTTTTTGCGGTAAATTACTTACCGAGATATGGAGGCTTACAGTTGGCAGAAAATGAGCCGCTTACGGCAACATCGCTGACTGCCGGTCGGCAGGTAATTTTTTTTTTTTTTTTTTTTTTTTGAGTTGTTTTCTTTTCTTTTTAAATTTTTCTTTTTTTCAAATAACTTTTATGGCCTGTGAGACAAATATAAGTGCTGTTTTTCAAACATTCACTCGTTATTTACTACACAATAACTACACAAACTTTGTTCTCATTATATTATTTACAAAACATGTTTACAAATACTAACAATGTAAAATATTGTTTATTACTATTTTTCTATCATATATATATACATATAACAGTCACTGGACATGTTCCTAGAAGTGGTGCAGCTTGTGGAACTCTTTGAAACATGGTGTCATGCACAATGGTACTTTACACTCCTCACACATAAAATGAGTGTCTCTGTGCTGTTGACAGCGTTTTTTTGTATGTGAACAGACATGGCACCTCTTCTGAGCCTTTGTCTTGAAAGCAGTAGCAGGCAGTTTCATTAGGAAGTGATCACCAAGCCTCAGACGAGAGGGTATTTGTTCATAATTTTGTGGGCGGTGTTCTATTACAGGTGCTATTACTTGGTACTTGAATATTATTTGTCTGATCACAGAAACAAAATTCACCATATGGTGGTTTGTTTCTGGTCTTCAGCTTATACATATTGTAAGCATTGAGCATGGAAATGTCCAGAATATGGAAAAAGAGTTTTATGTACCACTTATAACTCTTACGAACACAATCAGCAAACCCAATCTGCATGTCACATTTGTCCACTGAATGCATATTGAGGGTGTAGTCCATCACAGCTGCAGGTTTTAGAATGGGTTCATTGGTCTCTTTATTCAGCCTGCCCCTGTCTGCCATTTCATTAGGGTGAACTGATGACAACAGTGTGACATCTCGTTTGTCATGCCACCGAAATGCCATGATGTCATTGGCAGCAAACGCCTGCACCTGACCTCTACGAGTGCCTACATCAAACCTAGGCATATGCCTACGATTTGCACGCACTGTACCGCACACATCTGTCATGTTCACTCGCAAAAAAATCACTGAGTAAAGGGCTTGTGTACCAGTTATCAGTATATAATGTATGCCCCTTACCAAGATATGGTTCCATACTTGTTCTAACCACATCACCAGAGATACCCAATAATTTCCTGATATCTTGTAATGTATTACTTCCAGTGTACACAATAATATCCAATACAAGACCACTGTAGCAATCACAAAGCACAAACAACTTTATACCAAAGCGTTTCCTCTTGCTTGGTATATATGTACTGCTTGAATGACAGTCTACCTTTGAACAAAATCAAAGACTCATCAATAACAAGCTTCCTGAAGGGATAAAAATACATATTGAATTTCTGTTTCAGATACATAAACACATTCCTAATCTTATATAACCTGTTGTTTGTCAGGCCTGGCTTTGTCTGATAAGTGTAGCATACATAACAGTAGCACAAATCGATTCACTGGTATAATATCACTGAAACCTGGGGTTGAAATCAGGCAGTCTGTTGACCAGTATGATTTGATATTGTGCTTATAGACATGTGGCATAGGTATTATTGTGGCAAAGAAAAGATACATCTCAGCCACAGTTGTTTCTTTCCACTGGTGTAGACGTGATCCTAGTGAAAGTATTGTGTTTGCCATGGTGTACTCGTAGTATCTGTTGTTTTCCCTGACAATAATATTCATCAGGGGTTCATCAAAGAATAATTCAATGCATTCCAGTTCAGTGGCCTTGTTTCCAAGTGTACAAGATGGGCGTATTCCACTTTGACTTTCATCAAACTGATGGGGATTGGGAAAAAATTATCAGCTTCCTGCCAATCCCATTTGCAGTCTGCTAATGGGTACTGGATATTGACAGGTGGTTGTGGAGGTTGGTGTGGTGGGTTCGTGGGGGAGGGTGGCCTTTGTTGTAGGTCGGGTGAGTCAGCAGCGTGGGTGGCTGCTGGTGCCTCTCAGCTGGCACCACCGCTACCACCACCAGATGCATGCGCATTTTTCATCCAAATTGCAACACTATCTGTGCCTGTTGTATGCCCACGGGATGTACTCCTAACCCTTGGAAGTGCATATGGCACACTACCAGGGCGCATATTCCACTTCACTCTCGCTACTGGAACTGTTTTGAAGACCTTGGAGTTCATATTCACTATCACCACCATTGCTCGAATCAGAGTCCTGGATATGAGTAAATAAGTTTCCTCTTTCGTTCTGGTACAACTGAACGTGAACAAGACGCCACAGCATCAAAGGTGGAAGGTTGAGGGTCGTCTGGGGTTTCCTCACTATTACCGGTATTATGGTCATTACTTTCGGTCACAACCTCAAAACCTTGAAAGTCACCTTCACTGACACCCCCATCACTATTAGAACTGTCACTGGGGAACAAAAGTGTCCCAATTCGCCGAGGCGTGAGGTGTTTCTTGCTGCGAGGCATGGTGGACAAGGTGGACTGAAATGGTGTTCCCACAATGCACCACTGGGTACCCGATTTTTTTCCTACTGCGCACACTGACCACACAGACCCATTCTCTCACATCTAGGCCTACCAGTGTTTTCCCGCTCGATTTGAAGCCACTAGAATTTATGCGTACTAGTACGTCAAACGCCCTGGCGCGTAAGACGTATTAGCACGTCAAAAACCCTGAAAGGGTTAAAAGAAAGAACAGCATGTGTATGTGTGTGCGTGCGTGTGCGCATCAGAAATTCTGTTTCAAGCTAGGTAAAATGGGTAGTGAAACTCGCATAATGCATCAGCAAGCATTTGATAATGAAGCACTGGGTTGGACAGTGTTTTGAAGGGTTTTCTAGATTCAAAGCAGGACAAACATCAGTTGAAGATGATGAATGATTTGGCCATCAAACATCAAAAAGATGCTAACAGCGAAAGAGAAAGGAAGGCTATTCATGAAAATTGTCATCAGAGGCTCCAGGACATTGCATTTCTTATGGGATGTGTCAAAACATTTTGACTGAAAATTTGTCAATCAACAACAGCAATGCAAATGCATTAGCAATAGTTACATTTTTAAATTTATTGATGCCAATAAGTAGGGCCCCTCTTTTCGGCGCTCCGTTCATACAGCGAGTTAAAATTATGATCAAAACTTTAGTATACAGCGAGCGGTCTTTCAGATACAGCGCGCGCCACCCGGTTTGTTTACATTTTGCGTGAGCACATCTCTCTATTATGTAATAATCACTCTTGGGCACATTAAATGTCTTATTTTACGTTAATATAGACATTTTCATTAATCCATCTATGATATTTTCTTCAAAATTATATAAGAAACAGGTTACAAAGCATATAAACATGCTGTTTATATGCTATGGAGGTGTGGTTGCCGGGGGGAGGGAAAACATTACGTAATACAGCGGTCCAAGAAAGTCAGTGCGTCATCGAGGACTGTCTGTCTTATTTTCATTGGGGTCCTCAATCTTGTCCCCTAGGATGCGACCCACACCAGTCAACTAACACCCAGGTACCTACTGCTGCTAGATACACCCACAGAAAAAAATTGACAAATATGAGATTTTTTTCCAAGAAATTTTTGTAGGAGTGTTGGAAAATTATGTTTTTTTAGTCAAACACTGAGGATAACTGAAAAAAAATATTCCTTTCATATGCCTTCACTATAAAGCTATTCCGACCCTTGTAAGTTTAGTGCTTCTTTATTAGATAATAATAAAATAAAATCATTAACTATAAAAATAATGTGATGCATGAAAATGGGGTGTTGCTTTTTGTTTATTCTGATAATTGTACACAATGTGACTACACTGTATTTGTATTGTGAGGAATTTTAATTTTAAAAAAAAAAATTATTTTGGGGTAAAAGTTACACAAACTCTTACAAACGTATGTGAATAAAAAAAAGGGCCCGTATTAATCTCATTCTTTGCCTGCCCAGTGATCGCCCATACCTGTTCAGTTTGTCTTTTACCTTGTCTGAACTCCGTATCTCGTTCCCCCTCTCATTTACTTTTCGTTAACTAGTTGGCTCTCACTGATTTGGCGTCTCATTGTGAAAAAAGGGATGGCTTTATCAAAGTGCCAAGTTAGAAATGATTAAACTCAGTGGACTGATTTTTGGGTTATCCTAGGTTTTTATTTTCTGCTTTTATGATAATCTATGTAACTGTATTTGTGTATACCTGAATAAACTTACTAACAAGGTATATGCTGATAGCTGAGAAATCAAATAGTTACATATAGCAGCATTTTTAGAGAACCCAGGATAACCCAAATGTCAGCAACATTCTTGCTAGGAGCTAATGCTGCTGGGGTTCAAGTTAAAACCTAATAATTTATCACCAGAGAATCCTAGGGCCCTAAAGAACTATGCAAAAGGTAGCCCCTTTTATTATAAACCAGTTCAAAGCTTGGATGACTACTGATCTTTTCACAAACTGGTTCACAGACTATTTTAAGCCTACAGTTGAGGTTTGAAGGGGAAAAAGAAAATTCCTTTTAATTTTTTACTTGTTTTAGACAACCCTCCACTCACCTCTCAAAAATCAATGTTAATACTTTAAGGAAGTAATAAGTGTATAATCTGGTATCTTATAACTTAATATAAGTTAGTGTAAGCTTTCGCTCATTTATATGCATTTATAAGGGGAAAAAAATGGCGTTCTGCTTTTTGGCGATGTCTGCTTTAAGGCACTAGCCTGGAACCAACCTGCCGTATAAGGGGGCCCCCACTGTATATGATTTGCTGTATATGATTATTATGATATTACGTAATTAAAGATTTTTTAGAACTTAAAACGGGGGAAAATTACCTGATACTGCTCCACTTAAATTATGGTTTATACAGAATAATTTTTTTTTTAGTATTTTGTTCTTCTAATGATATGCACAGGGAATACTTATAATATTACAATTGCTTCAGAGTGTAGTATTTTCAAACATGGCAATAAGTCACACTGTTTGACTTTCTGGGATCCTGGGGTTTAATGTGCTTTGTTACTGAATTCCAATTATCATGAAATTTTAATAAGTCATCTTTGTCCCATTTTACCCTGTTTGCGGTGGGGTGGTGGAGGGGAAAACAGCTCCTGGTTTTTTGTTTATTACTGATATTAGGCATATATACACTTACAGTCATCACTTGTGTAGTTAACCATGATACACTGTGTGAATTTGGGCTTAGATTTTTTTTAAATTTGAATAGACTGAAGCAATAGAGTTTTGCCCCAAAGGCAAAAAAAAAAGTAGGTGGCAGATTTGAAGGGACTAAAAAACCCGCAGGCGTGCATAATGAGGAGAAAAAAAAGGACCGTGTTTTTGGTTTAAAAGGCAACTTTGTGGGTATTTTCATATGGTATTTATGGTTGACATGTATTCTCATTTTCTTGGTCTCATTTGACAGAATGGAAAATATATTACAGAAATAGAGGTGATTTTTTAAAGGTTTACCGACTAAAGGTAGCTTGAAATTGAGCTGAAAGTAAGGCTGTTTAATTTTTGATGGTCAAAAGTAAAAAAACCGCCCCGCATCCAATACATGTCAACTGGTGGGTCAGTATGCATTCATGAACGTGTTTTTTATTTATACAGTTATTACAATTTGAGTAGTCTGAATAAAGAAATCATCTATTTTTTTTTTTTGAATAAAAATTAAAAAAAGCATAATATAAAGAGGCCGGGACTTGACTAATGAACAGAGAAATGTCATTTAGTGCCAGGAATGTCTGCATTGTTTATTCTGGCCCCCATTTTTTAAAATTTGGGCCCTTTTTTGAATTTTGTGTGAAATTTTGGCCAAATTGTAATTTCTGATCACTTTTTTTTTAGCTGAAATAGGTAAATGAGAGGATTTTTGCTCAATGATAGAATAAAAAAAGGGTTTTAGCAAAATGATATGAGTTTGGTCAAGTGGAACAAAGGAATTGGCCCCAAATAGGGGGCAAAGTGGGCAAAATGCTGAGTGTAAAACGCAGAGACCGCTAACCGTGGGGCGTAATTTGTAAGTTTTCATCAAATTTTGAACTTTTTGGGTTTTATTACCTTTGGGAAAAAATTCTCTATCATTTCATAAGATTTTTTTTTTTTTTTAAAATTTTCAACCCTATGAGCAAATTTGGGAAAGTCCACACTTAAAGGGTTAACTGTTCCAGACAAACATCCTACCACAAAAAACCTTGTAACTCAAA
>WNWK01006693.1:62998-83794 GCA_009830355.1 Cherax destructor | reverse complement strand
TTTATATAAAATGTTTTCCCAAAAGATAGGGTTTTTTTCAAACCACATCACCAGAGACCCCAATAATTTCCTGATATCTTGTAATGTATTACTTAGTGTAACAAAATATAATAAAAGACCATTTAGACAAAAAGCACAAAAAACTTTATACCAAGCTTTTTCCCCTCTTGCTTGGTATATATGTCGGGAATGACAGTCCCCTTTAAACAAAATCAAAGACTCATCAATAAAAACCCTGGGATTACTTTAATTTCTTTTTCAGTACTCACATTCCTAACTTATATAACCTGTTTTTTTCGGGCCTGGCTTTGTCTGATAATGTAGATACTAACAGTGCACAAATCGATTCACTGGTAAATATCAAAACCGGGGGTTAAATCACAGTCTTTGAAGTATGATTTGTTTGTGCTTATAGACATTGGCGGGTATTATTGTAAAAAAAAAAGATCTCTCCCCACAGTTTTTCTTTCCACTGGTGGACTGACCCTGTAAAAAGTATTGTGTTTGCCATTTTCGTGGTATCTGTTTTTTTCCCCGAAAAAATATTCATCATTATCAAAGAATAATTCAATGCATTCCAGTTCAGTGGTTTGTTTCCAAGTGACAAGAGGGGCGTATTCCACTTTGACTTTCATCAAACTGATGGGGATTGGGAAAAATTATCACCCTGCCAATCCCATTTGCAGTCTGCTAATGGGTACTGGATATTGACAGGTGGTTGTGGAGGTTGGTGTGGTGGGTTCGTGGGGGAGGGTGGCCTTTGTTGTAGGTCGGGTGAGTCAGCAGCGTGGTGGCTGCTGGTGCCTCTCAGCTGGCACCACCGCTACCACCACCAGATGCATGCGCATTTTTCATCCAAATTGCAACACTATCTGTGCCTGTTGTATGCCCACGGGATGTACTCCTAACCCTTGAAGTGCATATGGCACACTACCAGGCGCATATTCCACTTCACTCTCGCTACTGGAACTGTTTTGAAGACTGTGGGTTCATTTCACTATCACCACCATTGCTCGAATCAGAGTCCTGGATATGAGTAAATAAGTTTCCTCTTTCGTTCTGGTACACTGAAGCGTGAACAAAAACGCCACAGCATCAAAGGTGGAAGGTTGAGGGTCGTCTGGGGTTTCCTCACTATTACGGTATTATGGTCATTACTTTCGGTCACAACCTCAAACCTTGAAAGTCACCTTCACTGACACCCCCATCACTATTAGAACTGTCACGGGGAACAAAAGTGTCCCAATCGCCGAGGCGTGGGTGTTTCTTGCTGCGAGGCATGGTGGACAAGGTGGACTGAAATGGTGTTCCCACAATGCACCACTGGGTACCCGATTTTTTCCTCTGGCACACTGACCACACAGACCCATCTCTCACATCTAGGCCTACCAGTGTTTTCCCGCTCGATTTGAAGCCACTAGAATTTATGCGTACTAGTACGTCAAACGCCCTGGCGCGTAAGGCGTATTAGCACGTCAAAAACCCTGAAAGGGTTAAAAGAAAGAACAGCATGTGTATGTGTGTGCGTGCGTGTCGCATCAGAAATTCTGTTTCAAGCTAGGTAAAATGGGTAGTGAAACTCGCATAATGCATCAGCAAGCATTTGATAATGAAGCACTGGGTTGGACAGTGTTTTGAAGGGTTTTCTAGATTCAAAGCAGGACAAACATCAGTTGAAGATGATGAATGATTTGGCCATCAAACATCAAAGATGCTAACAGCGAAAGAGAAAGGAAGGCTATTCATGAAAATTGTCATCAGAGGCTCCAGGACATTGCATTTCTTATGGGATGTGTCAAAACTTGTTACTGAAAATTTGTCAATCAACAACACAATGCAAATGCATTAGCAATAGTTACATTTTTAAATTTATTGATGCCAATAAGTAGGGCCCCTCTTTGGCGCTCCGTTCATCAGCGAAGTTAAAATTATGATCAAAACTTTAGTATACAGACGGTCTTTCAGATACGGCGCGCGTCCCAGTTTGTTTACATTTCGTGAGCACATCTCTATTATGTAATAATCACTCTTGGGCACATTAAATGTCTTATTTTACGTTAATATAGACATTTTCATTAATCCATCTATGATATTTTCTTCCAAAATTATAAGAAACATGTACACATATAAACATGCTGTTTATATGCTATGGAGGAATGTGGTTGCCGGGGGAGGGAAAACATTACGTAATACAGCGGTCCAAGAAAGTCAGTGCGTCATCGGGACTGTCTGTCTTATTTTCATTGGGTCCTCAATCTTGTCCCCTAGGATGCGACCCACACCAGTCAACTAACACCCAGGTACCTACTGCTGCTAGATGAACATGACAACAGGTGTAAGGAAACACGCCGCCAGGAATCAAACCCGGGCCCTCCGTGTGTGAAGCGAGAGCTTCAGCGACCAGGCCACCGGGGCACATTAAATGTCTTATTTTACGTTAATATAGACATTTTCATTAATTCATCTATGATATTTTCTTCAAAATTATTTAAAAAACAAGTTACATAGCATATAAACATGATACATACACCCACAGAATAAAAATTGACAAATATGAGATTTGTTTACCAAGCAACTTTGTAGGAGTGTTGGAAGAATTATGTTTTCTCTAGTCAAACACTGAGGGATAACTGTAGAAAAATATTCCTTTCATATGCCTTCACTATATATAGCTATTCACGACCCTTGTAAGTTTAGTGCTTCTTTTTTATTATGATAATAATAATAATAAAATCATTAACTATAAAAATAATGTGATGCATGAAAATGGGAGTGTTGCTGTTTGTTTATTCTGTACTAACTTGTACACAATGTAAGACTACACTGTATTTGTATTGTGAGGTAATTATTATTATAATAAAAAAAATTATTTTGAGGTAAAAGTTACACAAACTCTTACAAACGTATGTGAATGAACAAAAGTGGACACGTATTAATCTCATTCATTTCGCCTGACCGAGTGATCGCCCACTACCTGTTCAGTTTGTCTTTTACCTTGTCTGAACTCCGTATCTCGTTCTCTCTCTCATTTACTCTTTCGTTAACTAGTTGGCTCTCACTGACTATGGCGTCTAAGCTTAGTTGTGATAAAAAGAGGAGTCGTAAGCCTCTTACTCAAAGTGCCAAGTTAGAAATGATTAAACTCAGTGGACTGACTTTTTTGGGTTATCCTAGGTTCTTTATGCATATTCTGCTATGTATGATAATCTATGTAACTGTATTTGTGTATACCTGAATAAACTTACTAACAAGGTATATGCTGATAGCTGAGATAGCCATCAAATAGTTACATATAGCAGCATATGTGTAGAGAACCCAGGATAACCCAAGAGTGTCAGCTAACATTCTTGCTAGGAGCTAATGCTGCTGGGGATTGCAAGTTAAAACCTATGATAATTTATCACTCAGAGAATCCTAGGGCCCTAAAGAACTATGCAAAAGGTAGCCTCCCTGTTTATTATAAATCCAGTTCGAAAGCTTGGATGACTACTGATCTTTTCACAAACTGGTTCACAGACTATTTTAAGCCTACAGTTGAGGCTTACTGCAAGGAAAAGAAAATTCCTTTTAATGTTTTACTTGTTTTAGACAATACCCTGCCACTCACCTCTCACACATCAATGTTAATACTTTAAGGTAAGTAATAAGTGTACTAATCTGTGTGTATCTTACTAACTTAATATAAGTTAGTGTAAGCTTGTCGTCTGGCATTTATATGCATTTATAAGTGGGAAAAAATGGCGTTCTGCTTTTTGGCGATGTCTGCTTTAAGGCACTAGCCTGGAACCTAACCTGCCGTATAAGTGGGGCCCTACTGTATATGATTTGCTGTATATGATTATTATGATATTACATGTAATTAAAGATGTTTTAGAACTTAAAACACGGGGAAATGCTTAGCCTGATACTGCTCCACTTGGAATGTATGGTATATATACAGAATAATTTTTTTTTTAGTATTTTGTTCTTCTAATGATATGCACAGGGAATACTTATAATATTACAATTGCTTCAGAGTGTAGTATTTCTCAAAACATGGCAATAAGTCACACTGTTTGACTTTACTGGGTTATCCTGGGTTAAGTGTGCTTTGTTACTGAATTCCAATGTATCATGAAATTGTAATAAGTCATCTTTGTACCATTTCCATACCCTGTTTGCTGGTAGGGAAGCTGGTGGAGGAACAACAGCTCCTGGTTTCACTGTTTATTACTGATAGTTAGGCATACTAGTACACTGGTCACAGTCATCACTTGTGTAGTTAACCATGATACACTGTGTGAACCTTCCTGGTCTTAGATTTTGTTCAAATGTATGAATAGACTGAAGCAATAGAGTTGTGCCAAGGTCAAAAATATAAGTAGGTGGCAGATTTGAAGGTACTAAAAAAACCCTGCAGCAAGCAGTGCATAATGAGGAGAAAAAAACTGCGACCGTGTTTTTGGTTTAAAATGGCAACTTTGTGGTGTATTTTCATATGGTATTTATGGTTGTACATGTATTCTCATTTTCTTGGTCTCATTTGACAGAATGGAAAATATATTACAGAAATAGAGGTGATTTTGAATGGTTTACCGACTAAAGGTAGCTTGAAATTGAGCTGAAAGTAACGGCAATGTTCAATTTTTGACGATGGTCAAGAGTAAATAAATCCCGTCATGCATCCAATACATGTCAACTGGTGGGTCTAGTATGCATTCATGAACGTGCTATTATTATTTATACAGTTATTACAATTATGCAGTAGTCTGAATAACAGCAAATCATCTATTTTTTTTTGTGTGAATAAAAATTAAAAGCAAGCATAATATAAGAGAGGCCTGGAGACTTGACTAATGAACAGAGAAATGTCATTTTAGTGCCAGGAATGTCTGCATTGTTTATTCTGGCCCCTATTTTGAAATTGGCCTTTCTTGAATTTTGTGTGAAAATGGCCAAATTAGTAATTTCTGATCACTTTTTTGTGTAGCTGAAATAGGTAAATGAGAGGATTCTTGAGCTCAATCGATAGAATAAAAGGAGTTTTAGCAAAATAGATATGAGTTTGGTCAAGTGGAACAAAGGAATTGGCCCAACATAGGGCTCAAAGTGGGCAAAATCGCTGATGTGTAAATATCGCAGAGACCGCTAACTTCGTGAGAGCGTAATTCTGTAAGTTTTCATCAAATTTTGAACTTTTGGTTTCATTACCTTTGGGAAAAAGATTCTCTATCATTTCATAAGATTTTTTTTTTTTTTAAATTCTTCAACCCTATGAGCAAATTTGCGAGAAGGAGTCTCGACACTTAAAGGGTTAATCTGTTCCAGACAAACATCCTACCACAAAACCATTGTAACTCAAACACTTTTTGCTGTTTAAACACTCGGGTTTTCCGAGTTGCAAATGTATGTAGGGAGGTAGGCAGGGAAGAAGGGAGGGAAGCAGTCCAGAGCAGAATTTTTTATACTGTTTGGAGTTTGGAGCAGTACGTAATCAGGTCCACTGTATTTAGATTAATTTAATTTGACTGTAACAGTATTTGTCAAAAACAGTTTATGAGACTGTATTGAGTTTGACAAGTAATCGGTATTCTCTCACAACCATACATGTATATACCTCATCAATGCCACAGCCAAGACAACACTTACCTAATTCTGAATTATCTTCACTGTTAGGCCTGTACGGGCGGTCTCTTGGTGGTCCACGTACTTGTGTGTTCCTGAGTGCACGAGGAGTAAATCCACTTCCAGACTGGGGCTGATTCTGAACAGGATTTGCACTAGCTGCTGATGTAGCCCGGATGTTTACTTCTCGATTCTGGAATTAAAATAGTGAAAACCAACATAAGTGACCTGATAAGAGGATGTAGGACAACAGAGCAATGGTTGACATAGAAGTAGCAGCCAGGAGTGCATAAAATACTACAGCAAATGAACAGATTGAAAGAAATAAGACCCACATGGAGAACAGGAAACTTGGAAGCCTAAATTGATGGAGGTGATTTGAGAAAATTTTTCAAGTCAGCATGTTAGGGACACAACAAGGAACAGAGGAGCCAGCAAGATTGGACTAAGTGGGAGATGGCCGACTTGTTTGAAAAAAAAAAAAAATCTGACATAAGTGAAACAGAATTTGAGAGCCCCCAGGGCATTAGTGATCATACAGTCATGAACTTGAAGTGCCTAACAGAAGCAAAAGTAGGTCTGGTAGGTGGAACCAGACTTTAGAAGAGAAAACCTAAAGAGGAGGTTGAAAGAATTTCTCAATGCAGTGAAGTGGGAGAGAGGTGAAAGGACAGTCAGCAGATGAAATGGAGTACCTAAGTTGAAAATACAAGGAAACAGAGACCTTCATACCAAGATGTGGAAACAACAAATTCAAAGCGAGCCCTTGCATCACCCTGAGATGGAGAAAAAAAAGATAAAGTGAAAAAACTACAGAAAGCAAAGCAGATTGGCCAAAGCGAATATGCTAGGGTGAAGAGAGAATGACACAGCAGCAAAGACCAAGTTTGGACCAAAACTGCTTCACAGCCACATCCAAAGAAAGACTGCAGTAAAGGACTAGATAATTTGACTGAAGGAGGAGAGATAATGAACAATAACAAGTCTGTGACATGTTGAACAAACAATTTCATGAGGTCTTCTCAATGGAAATGAGCAGTACCTGAACAACTAGGGAACAGGGTGTATTGAAAAGTACTATATGCCTTCCACACAACAATGGGAGAGGTAAAGAAACTTTTGACAGACCTGGATACATCAAAGGCAATGGGACCTGACAAGGTGTCCCCATGAATTCTGCAAGAAGCAGAAGCTTTGTCTGAACCACTAGCTATGATATAAAACAAATTAATGACATGGGATAACTGCTCGAGATCTGGAAGACGGCGAATGTAGTTCCTTTATTAACCCGTAAATGGTCCACACGTATATATACGTTAGTACTGCCTCCAAATTTGGCACGACTGGCCTGAGATGCCTGGTCAGCATAGAATATGTCTTAGCCTTTGGTGTGCGCTGTATTAAAAAAATCTGGGACCACTTAGTACCTTGTGGGAGGACCAGTTCAATTGAGCGCCAGCTTGAGCAAACATAGCGGCAAACACATGGGATTCACTGATGCCATGTAGTATTAACTCTCCCATTTTAAGTGGAAAGTGATGTTGACCTCGAGTTTAGTGGTTCTGAGGTGGATATGGCCATAAGTGGTCGAGGAAATATCAAAAACCTTGATAATAACCCATGTGCAACATCCTTTCAGAATGTCTTATAACCTATGCCTGTCTATCTTTGTCTGTCTGTCTCTGTCTATCTTGATCTGACTGTCTACCTCTGTCTTACAGGTACACAAATACAATTATACATAGTGTAAATTTCCTAGGATAACACAAAAAAATCCAGACAAAGTGCTTGCAGATACAGTGGACCCCCGCTTAACGGCCATAATTCGTTCCAGAATGCTGTTCAAGTGCTGTTACCGAACGAATTTATTAACTTAAGGAATAATGAAAATTAGAGTAGTCTTTTTGGACCCCCAAACATACACTTACAAAAGCACTTAAAAAATACACTTACATAAATGTTAGTGTTTGGAGCCGGCCGTTAACCGGGGGTCCACTGTATTTGTAAACATGATTGGCAAATACGTTTTTACACTTGCTCAGGAACCAGACGTATTGGTTCAGGAGTGGATCTCTCTGAGACTGGAGAGCTAGATGCTAGATGGACATACAGAGAGCTTGACAGACAGGCAGATAGACAGAGATTTTAGATTTTGCCACCGAAGTGGCTAGTTCAGTGTGCACCCCATATCCATCCTGTGGACGGTAGCGCAAGAGCATTGACAGAGCTTGGCACACACATATAGACAAAGCGCTTGACAGACACAGATAGACAGAGTTTGACAGACAGATATGTTTGTGTAACAGTGAAAACAGAGGGGGAAAATCATCAAATGTCACCCCTTATCTTATCACGGCACCCTTGCGTTCGCTCCTCATATGTCACCAATTATCTTCTCTTATCTTGTCACTGTCAGCAGTGGACTGACTTGTCTTACATTATGCTTGAAGGGAACTTATTATTTCTTATTCTTCTTGAAAGAAAATCCCCAAATAGAAAGAAAATCCCCAAAAAGAAAGAAAATCCCCAAAAAGAAAGAAAATCCCCAAAAAGAAAGAAAATCACCAAAAAGAAAGAAAATCCCCAAAAAGAAAATACTTTCATCGTCATTTAACACTTTCACCACTCATACATAATCACTGTCTTTGCAGAGGCGCTCAGATACGACAGCTGAGAATAGTCCCTACCAGCTGTCACTATCCCAGACCCCTCCTTTAAAGTGCAGGCATTGTACTTCCCATTTCCAGGACTCAAGTCCAACTAAATCAATTAACTGGTTTCCCTGAATCCCTTCACAAAATGTTACCCTGCTCACACTCCAACAGATCGTCATGTCCCAAAAACCATTCGTCTCCATTCACTCCTATCTAACACGCTCACACATGCTTGCTGGAAGTCCAAGCCCCTCGCCCACAAAACCTCCTTTAACCCCTCCCGCCAACCTTTTTTTAGGACGACCCCTACCCCGCCTTCCTTCCCCTACAGATTTATACGCTCTCCAAGTCATTCTACTTTGATCCATTCTCTCTAAATGACCAAACCACCTCAACAACCCCTCTTCAGCCCTCTGACAAATACTTTTAGTAACTCCACACCTTCTCCTAATTTCCACATTCCGAATTTTCTGCATAATATTTACACAACACATTGCCCTTAGACAGGACATCTCCACTGCCTCCAGCCTCCTCCTCGCTGTAGCATTTGCAACCCATGCTTCACACCCATATAAGAGTGTTGGTACCACTATACTTTCGTACATTCCCTTCTTTGCCTCCATGGATAACGTTTTTTGTCTCCACAGATACCTCAACGCACCACTCACCTTTTTTCCTTCATCAATTCTATGGTTAACCTCATCCTTCATAAACCCATCCGCTGACACGTCAACTCCCAAATATCTGAAAACATTTACTTCTTCCATAATCCCTCTCTCCAATGTGATATCCAATTTTTCTTTATTTAAATTGTTTGATACCCTCATCACCTTACTCTTATCTATGTTCACTTTCAACTTTCTACCTTTACACACACTCCCAAACTAGTCCACTAACCTTTGCAACTTTTCTTTAGAATCCCCCATAAGCACAGTATCATCAGCAAAAAGTAACTGTGTCAACTCCCATTTTGCATTTAATTCCCCCAAATTTAATCCACCCCTCTCCCCAACACCCTAGCATTTACTTCTTTACAACCCCATCTATAAATATATTAAACAACCATGGTGACATTACACATCCCTGTCTAAGACCTACCTTTACCGGAAGTAATGTCCTCTCTCTACACACCCTAACCTGAGCCTCACTATCCTCATAAAAACTCTTTACAGCCTTCAGTAACTTACTACCTATTACATACACTTGCAACATTTGCCACATTGCTCCCCTATCCACTCTATCATATGCCTTTTCTAAATCCATAAATGCAATAAAAACTTCTCTACCTTTATCTAAATACTGTTCACATATATGCTTCACTGTAAACACTTGATCTACACATCCCCTACACACGCTAAAGCCTCCTTGCTCATCTGCAATCCTACTCTCTGTCTTACCTCTAATTCTTTCAATAATAACCCTGCCATACACTTTACCTGGTATTCTCAGTAAACTTATTCCCCTATAATTTTTACACTCTCTTTTATCCCCCTTCCCTTTATATAAAGAAACTATACATGCTATCTGCCAATCCCTAGGTACCTTCCCCTCTTTCATACATTTATTAAACAAAAATACCAACCACTCCAGCACTATATCTCCCCTGCTTTTAACATTTCTGTCATGATCCCGTCAGTTCCAGCTGCTTTACCCCCTTTCATTCTATGTAATGCCTCACGCACCTCCCCCACACTCACATCCTGCTCTTCTTCACTCCTAAACGATGTTGTACCTCCCTGGCCAGTACATGAAATTATAGCCTCCTTTTTTTCATCGACATTTAAAAGTTCCTCAAAATATTCCCGCCATCTACCCAATACCTCCAGCTCCCCATCTACTAACTCTCCTACTCTGTTTTTAACTGACAAATCCATTCGTTCCCTAGGCTTTCTTACCATGTTTATCTCACTCCAAAATTTTTTTCTGGTTTTCAGCAAAATTTCTTGACAGAGCCTCTCCCATTCTTTCATCCGCTCTTCTTTTGCACTCTCTCACCACTCTCTTCACCTTTCTTTTACTCTCCATATACTCTGCTCTTCTATTAACACTTCTGTTTTGTAAAAACCTCTCATAAGCTACCTTTTTTCTCTTTTATCACACCCTTTACTTCTTCATTCCACCACTCCTCTTTCCTCCTGCACCCACCCTCTTATAGCCACAAACTTCTGCCCCACATTCTAATACTGCATTTTTAAAACTATCCCAACTCCCTTAAACCCCTCCACTACTCATACTTGCACTAGCCCACCTTTCTGCCAATAGTTGCTTATATCTCACCCTAACTTCCTCCTCCCTTAGTTTATACACTTTCACCTCTCTCTTACTTGCTGTTGCCATTTTCTTTTTGTCCCATCTACCTTTTACTCTAACTGTAGCTACAACCAAATAATGATCCGACATATCCGTTGCCCCTCCATAAAAATGTACATCCTGAAGCCTATCCATCAACCTTTTATCCACCAATACATAATCCAACAAACTACTTTCCTTACGTGCTATATCATACCTTGTATATTTATTTATCCTCTTTTTCATAAAATATGTATTACTTATTACCAAACCTCTTTCTACACATAGCTCAATTAATGGTTCCCCATTTACATTTACCCCAGGCACCCCAAATTTACCTACTACTCCCTCCACAACATTTTTACCCACTTTAGCATTAAGATCCCCAACCACAATTACTCTCTCACTTGGTTCAAAACTCCCCACACTCACTCACCATTTCCCAAAATCTCTCTCTCCTCTACACTTCTCTCTTCTCCAGGTGCATAAACACTTACTATAACCCACTTTTCACATCCAACCTTTATTTTACTCCACATAATCCTTGAATTTAAGCATTTATATTCCCTCTTTACCTGCCATAACTGATTATTCAACATTATTGCCACTCCTCCTTTAGCTCTAACTCTATTTGAAACCCCTGACCTAATCCCATTTATTTCTCCCCACTGAAACTCTCCTACCCCCTTCAGCTTTGTTTCACTTAAAGCCAGGACATCCAGCTTCTTTTCATTCATAACATCTACAATCATCTCTTTCTTATCATTTGCACAACATCCACGCACATTCAAACATCAAACTTTGACGGTTTTCTTCTTTTTCTTTTTAGTAAACTATACAGGAAAAGGGGTTACTAGCCCATTGTTCCCGGCATTCTAGTTGACTTCTACAACACACATGGCTTACGGAGGAAAGATTCTTATTCCACTTCCCCATGGATATGAAAGGAAAAGAAATAAGAACAAGAACTATTAAGATAAAATCCAAAGAAAACTCAGATGAGTGTGTATACATAAACGTGCACATATTTGCGTAGCATGACCTAAGTGTAAGTAGAAGTAGCAAGACATACCTGAAATCTTGCAAGTTTATGAGACAGAAAAAAGACACCTGCAATCCTACCATCATGTAAAACAAATACAGGCTTTCATTTTACACTCACTTGGCAGGACGGTAGTACCTCCCTGGGTGGTTGCTGACTACCATCCTACTACCTATTATTATTATTATATACTCCCACGTATCCAAAACATTGCTGGGACCTATAAATACTTTGTATATATTCCTAGACAATAGTAAATGACCAAAACAGGTGTAAATGTCCAACTGTCAGTGTGTTTGTGACAATTTGAGTACAATTTTAGTATCTAATATTAGTGTTAGAACAAAGAACTACTGTAAATTGTAATTATCAGAACATAAAAATTATATAAAATAATATAAAAACGAGAAAAAAATGTATATCGGCAACACTTCTGCAAGCGGCAGGACTCGATGTTGCCGTCAGGTGAGCATTCAGTGCCAACTTCTCGGCCTCATATATTGGTAAATAATGAGCCTAACTTTTTTTTATGCTCTTTATTTCTATAAAAAAATTTTTTTTTTTTTTTTTCAAAATATTCGGGGCACTGGGGTAGTAAACATATATATACGTTTGGACCGTTTACGAGTTAAAGAAAGGTGACAGACACGAAGCAATGAATTACAAAACAGTTTCTCCGATGTGAATACAAGGTAATGGGCAAAATTATCAAGAAAGTGGTAGAACACTTGGAAAGAAGCAGTTTCATAAACCATAACCAGAAAGGGTTCAAAGATGGCAAATCTTGTCTAATCAATTTACCAAGTTCTATGATAAGGTAATAGATGTGAGACAGAAGAGGGAAATGGCTGGATTACATTTTTCTTAAAACTGAAAGATGGCGCATAATACCGTGCCAAAAACTCAAGAATAAGGCAAGAAAAAATAATGAACAAACTCTTGTTAGATCAAAGGGTACCTTAGCAAAAAAAAAAAATACTATTGTCAGGGAAGATACGGCAGATTGGAGAAGAGCAACTAGCAGGTTCTGCAAGGATCGGTATTAAGGCAAGTACTGTTTCTGGTTGTATTAGGACCATGACCAGTACTGTTGCTGGTTTATGTGAATGACATTAAGAATGGGAATGGTTCAGATGTATCAATTTTTTTTTTTCAACAAGTTGGCCGTCTCCCACCGAGGCAGGGTGACCCAAAAAGAAAGAAATCCCCAAAAAGAAAATACTTTCATCATTCAACAATTTCACCTCACTCATACATAATCACTGTATCAATGTTTGCTGATAATGTAAAACCAATGAGAAGAAAAGTAGATAAAAACTAGGCTATAAATCAATCTGGACAAACTGAGATTAATCATACCAGTCGTTGCTTGAATCTATTTCCAGTAAACGCAGGGTAATGAAGATTAGGGAAGGTGCAAGAAGACCAGAAACAGGGTAAAGATTCAGGACACGAACGAACGAACGAACGAATACTCTCAGGTAAGAGCCCACAAGTGGGCGAGTGGGGAAGTGTGGACAGACGAAGAATAGTCGATGAGAGGAAGATCTTGAGTCGAAGATAAAGGGCCAGGACTAAACCCAGCTGCGAAGCGTTTTGAGGCGATGTATGAGGGCAGAGTCGAAGACCAGGGTGTCTGCAGTGCTTACTGGCTTGTTGACATGTGATTAGGTCATGACAGGCTGGGTGTCAGGTGAGCGGGGCTCGGTGAGGGCTTGGTAGAGAGAGCAGGGTGGTTGCAGTGCTCTCTGGCTTGTTGTCAGGTGGCTGGATCTAGAAAGACTGGCTAGGCATGGCGTCAGGTGCATCATTATGATATGTTGAGTCAAGCCTCAGTTATAGTGGAGTCGTCAGATGCATTCTTGATGTTGCACTCGAGCTTTTGTAGTTAATATGCGAGTCTTTTATTATCTGTTCCAAGATCTCGGTGAGTTCGGAGACCAAAGGGTGAACATAATACCTAGTATAGCACCAGAGTCTCACACCAGTTGAATAACCTATGCAGCTAATGCTCGTCTGGCAAATCTAAGAGCAGCCTTCAGGAATCCCAACAGGCATTACAGGCTCTTTAGATGCCATAAAACAGATTCATTTTTTTGAGTATGCAGCACTGGTATGGAATCTTCACCTGAAAAGTAGGTTAACCCTTTCACTGTCGGTTTCGTATTAGTACGGCTTACAGCCAGTGTTGGTGCTGTATTAATACGCCAAAATTCTAGCGACTTCAAATCTAGCGGGAGAAAGCTGGTAGACCTACATGTAAGAGAATGGGTCTGGGTGGTCAGTGTGCACAGTATTAAAAAAACCCTGCAACACGCAGTGCATAATGAGAAAAAAACTCAGACCGTATTTTTGGTTTAAAATGCCGACTTTGAGGTGTATTTTCGTATGGTATTTATAATTAAATTCTCGTTTTCTTGGTCTCATTTGATAGAATGGAAGATATATTACAGAAATAGAGATGATTTTCATTGGTTTCATGATGAAAAGTACCTTGAAATTGAGCTCAAAATAGCAGAAATGTTTGATTTTTGCATGTTCAAGAGTAAACAAATGACGTCACTGTCCAATACGTGTTCAACTGGCCAGTCTAATACGCAGTCACGAATGGGTTGACATTATTTATACAATTATTACAATAATGCAGTAGTCTGCATAACAGTAAATTTTGTGTGAATAAAAATTAAAAATGGAAAGAAAGAGTAATATAAGAGGGGCCTGGAGACATGACTAATGAACAGAGAAAATGTTATTTTAGTGCCAGGAATGTCTGCATTGCTTATTCTGGACCCTATTTTTAAATTAGTTTCTTGTATTCAATCAATAGAACAAATGGAGTTTTAGCAAAATAGCTATGAGTTTGGTCGACTGGAACAATGGAATTGGCCGAAAATAAGGTTCAAAGTGGGCGAAATGGCTGATGTGTATATATCGCCGAGACCACTAACTTCACGAGAGCGTAATTCTGTAAGTTTTCCATCACATTTCACACTTTTGGTGTTATTACCACTGGGAAAAGATCCTCTATCATTTCATAAGAAAAATTTGTGATCAGGGGTCTCGACATTAAAAGGGGTTAACCCTTTAACTGTTTCGGTCGTATATATAAGCCTACATGTGAGAGAATGGGTCTGTGTGGTCAGTGTGCGCAGTATAAAAAAAAATCGGGCAGCCAGTGGTGCATTGTGGGAACGCCATTTCAGTAGTCCTTGTTCAGCATGCCTAGAGATAAGAATTATCTGACTCCTTGGCGCATCTGGGACTGTTCTCTTCCTCAATGATAGCTCTAACACAGATGGAAGTGTCTCTGAAGATAAATTTCATGGTTTTGAGGAGTTTGTGACCGAAAGAAATGCCCAGGATACCAGAAGGAAGAAAGGAAGGAAGAGATGAGAAGAAGGAAGGAAAGAAGAGATGAGAGGAAGGAAGGAAGGAAAGAAGAGATGAGAGGAAGGAAGGAAAGAAGAAGGGAGGAAAGGAAGAAGGAAGGATTTAGAAAGAGAGAGAGAAAGGAAGGAAGAGATGAGAGAAAGGAAGGAACATAAGAAGTAAGAAAGGAAGAAATAAAGGAAGGAATGAAGGAAGAAAGGAAGGCAGGAAGGAAGAGATGAGAGGAAGGAAATATGTAAGAAAGGAAGGAAGGAATGAAGGAAGAAAGGAAGATAGGTATGAAGGAAAGGAAGGAGGTTGTGGGGAAGACGACATGGGTCCCCTTTTGTGTTGACAGGCAATGTGGGGGTGGTGAGTAATGGTATAATATGTCATTTTGACAGCTGCCTTACCCTGACTCAGCAAATTTAGATGTCCACACACTCACACACACATAGCTTGGAGCTTTGAAGTGCTAATTGCAGTTGATGGAAAGTGTCCAGTCATTATATATGTGTATATATATTATAGAACAATAGTAATAAACAATTTTTTTTATTGTTGGTTGGTGTAAATAAATTTTGTAAACAATATAATAGATACTAATGTTTGTGCAATTATTGTTTTGCATACGAGTGTATATATATACATTGCACCTTACTTTGGTCTCACAGGCCACATAAGTTACGTAAAAAGATAAAAGTGAAAAAAGCAAGAAACCTACGAAAGGAAGTAACCCAAAGTTTACCGGGTGAGCAGCATTCGCCGCTGTTGCCATACGCGGCTCATTTTTTGCCAACTTTACCGCTCTATATCTCGGTAAGTACTGATCGTAATTTTTTTTTTTTTGGGGGGGGGGATTTAAACAATCAGAAAAATAATCTTAACATTTTGATAAGAAAAAACAAAAAAAATTCCGAATATTTTGCGACATGAAATGACAGTTTCAGAAAGGGGTCTCCGACAGTCAAAGGGTTAAGAAACTGGAGAAATTGCAGAGGTATGCAATGAGGCTTGTTACCAAGCCAAGGAATATGACCTACAAGGAGGCTAACAGAAATGAATCTACTGACATTGGAAGACATAAGTACCATGGGAGACAACATACAAAATACTCAAGAGACTTAGATAAGGTAGATAAGGACAGACTGTTGAAAAGCAATAAACAGTTACCTGGGGAGGGAAAAGGGCAGCTGCCAGTGAAAGTCAGAGCCCGAGGCAACCATGAGCCACTCCATTATCCAAAACTCAGTGATAGATTTTTTTTTTTTTAGTGTAACACTTTTTCCTGCAATAAATCAAATCAAAACCTCCTGTGCTCTTGTCCAACTCTTTTCAGATTGATCATTTGACCAGTACTTCAAGACAATCGTCATGTATTTCTCTTGTACTGTTCACAAGCACACATTACTAGCATTATTCTTTGAAGAAACTGTTTAAAAAAAAAAATTATCTGTAACTTACTTTAGACTATATACTACATATAGCCTTAGGTAAGAAAAATTTAGTTTTTAAGGATCACTATCTAACCCTATTTTGATAAGAGTACTACCAATGGCCTTCATTTAGCAACATTCATTTTGGACCTCCATATGTCCTGGGCCAAATTCATAGGGAAAAAATGGAATGGCAATTAATATATACTAACAACCTGCTGATTCTGTTGTGGTACAGGTGGTGTTGACTGTATAGAAGGCTGATGTGATGTAGATGTAGGAGGTGGTGCACCAGCAAATCCTTGAGTGCCCTTGAACAAATTTGCAAAGGTTTTGGGTTCATTTGAGACTGCTTGCTGAACTGGATCAGGCTGAGGAGGGTCTGGATCAGGAGTTTCTTTCTGTGGAACAGTTGGTTCATCCCAGGTTCCCTGGGGCTCTGCAGAGCCACCCCAACCATCAGAGCCAGGAGTACCCCAACCCTGATCATCCTTTATTGAAAAAATTTACCTTAATTTAAATTACTGTTTAATCAAAACCATTACATATACCAATTACATCCATAACACCATATATATTTCAGTATAAAAATAAAATGTCATAAGTATTAAAATAATCAAACTCACTTTTTCTGGTGTTGGTGGAGCTTCTGGTACAGTTTCTGTTACAGTTGGTGCTGGTGGTGTTGGGGATAAGGGAGGAGCAACAATGGGTGCAGTGGTTACAGTAGATGCAGAGCTTCCACTAGCCGGCACTTGCACAACCTAAATGAAAATTTAACTGAATAAAAAACTGAAATATCCTTGAAAAAACTACATACATACATACTGAATAAATTTAAATGTGAAGTACAAGCCAATTACCTATAAAAAATTATTAAAAACTTTAGGTACACAAACAATACCAAATGGTATTTCTATGGTTAACCTCATCCTTCATAAACCCATCCGCTGACACGTCAACTCCCAAATATCTGAAAACATTTACTTTTTCCATAATCCCTCTCTCCAATGTGATATCCATTTTTTCTTTATTTAAATCGTTTGATACCCTCATCACCTTACTCTTATCTATGTTCACTTTCAACTTTCTACCTTTACACACCCTCCCAAACTCGTCCACTAACCTTTGAAACTTTTCTTTAGAATCTCCCATAAGCACAGTATCATCAGCAAAAAGTAACTGTGTCAACTCCCATTTTGCATTTAATTCCCCATAATTTAATCCCACCCCTCTCCTCAACACCCTAGCATTTACTTATTTTACAACCCCATCTATAAATACATTAAACAACCATGGAGACATTACACATCCCTGTCTAAGACCTACTTTTACTGGGAAGTAATCTCCCTCTCTCCTACACACCCTAACCTGAGCCTCACTATCCTCATAAAAACTCTTTACAGCCTTCAGTAACTTACTACCTATTCCATACACTTGCAACATTTGCCACATTGCTCCCCTATCCACTCTATCATATGCCTTCTCTAAATCCATAAATGCAATGAAAACTTCTCTACCTTTATCTAAATACTGTTCACATATATGATTCACTGTAAACACTTGATCTACACATCCCCTACCCACTCTAAAGCCTCCTTGCTCATCTGCAATCCTACTATCTGTCTTACCTCTAATTCTTTCAATAATAACCCTGCCATACACTTTACCTGGTATACTCAGTAAACTTATTCCCCTATAATTTTTACACTCTCTTTTATCCCCCTTTCCTTTATATAAAGGAACTATACATGCTCTCTGCCAATCCCTAGGTACCTTCCCCTCTTTCATACATTTATTAAACAAAAATACCAACCACTCCAGCACTATATCCCAACTGCTTTTAACATTTCTGTCATGATCCCATCAGTTCCAGCTGCGTGAGGCATTACGTAGAATGAAAGGGGCTCAAAGTGGGCGAAATCGCCGATGCGTAAATGTCATCGATATCGCTAAATTCGTGAAAGCATAATTCCGTTAGTTTTCGATCAAATTTCATAATTTTGGTGTCGTTGTGATCGGAAAAAGATTCTCTATCGTTTCATAACCCCCCCCCCCCCCCCCGAAAATTTGGGACCCTGAGAACGAGTTTCGGAGAGGGCCTGTGGACCCCCAAAGGGTTAAAAGTTATAATTTCTCTATGACCAAACCATCTCAACTTTTTTTAATAATATCTTTTACATACCACATGATACTACATAACTGTACTGTACTCACCTCCCTCAATGTTTGTGAATTCTGGTTTCCCCATTCAGTCTGAAACAATAAATAAATAGTAAATACTAAATAAATATATGTCTAACTAAACTTTACAAATTGAAAAAAAGGTTATATTCTTTTAACACCTAAACAGTCCAAACGTATATATACGTTCGCACGCCCAGTGCCCCGAATATTTTGAAGAAAAAAAAAATTATATATACATAGAAATAAAGAGCACATTTTTATAAGTGTTATAGTATAAAAAAAATTTGTGGGTTAGTACTTACCGAGATATGAGGCGGAGAAGTTGCCACTGGATGCTCACCTGACAGCAACAGGAGTCCTGCCACTTGCAGAACTGTTGCCGATATACCTTTTTTTTCTTTTCTTTTTTATTATTTTATACAATTTCTATGTTCTGGTAATTACAATTTATAGTAGTTCTTGTGATTTTATAGCCAGTCTTTGTTCTGACACTAATATTAGGTACTGAAATTGTACTCAAATGATGATAATGAGTTCATAAAAATAATAACGATAGTGCATAATAATAATAATAATAATAATAATAATAAAAGTTCCCTTGAAGCATTATGTAAGATTTGTGTTGCTGCCTTATCTCAGCTGATCTCCACTAATGATGACTGGTGACATTTGATGAGGGGTGAGCATAGTCTTATCTTTTCTAATCAGTCCAGTAATTACAGTGATGACATTTGATGAGCTTACACTGCTTTCCTTTATTTGTTATGCAAACCTGACTGTCTGCCTGTATCTGTCTGTCTGTCTATCTGTGTGTCTGTCTTTCTGTCTGCCTGTGTGTCATCTCTTTTCTGTCTGCTTGTCTCAGAGAGTAGCTCATAAACCAACTGGTATTAAGCAGATCACAAGCACATTATATCACTTTGTCTTGATTTTTTTAGTTTTTTTTTTTTTTTTTTCAACAAGTCGGCCGTCTCCCACCGAGGCAGGGTGACCCAAAAAGAAAGAAAATCCCCAAAAAGAAAATACTTTCATCATCATTCAACACTTTCACCACACTCATACATAATCACTGTCTTTGCAGAGGAGCTCAGATACTACAGCTGAGAAAAGTCCCTCCCAGCTGTCACTATCTCAGACCCTCCTTTAAAGTGCAGGCATTGTACTTCCCATTTCCAGGACTCAAGTCCAACTAAATCAATTAACTGGTTTCCTGAATCCCTTCACACAATGTTACCCTGCTCACACTCCAACAGCTCGTCAGGTCCCAAAACCATTCGTCTCCATTCACTCCTATCTAACACGCTCACACATGCTTGCTGGAAGTCCAAGCCCTCGCCCACAAAACCTCCTTTACCCCTTCCCTCCAACCTTTCTAGGACGACCCCTACCCCGCCTTCCTTCCCTACAGATTTATACGCTCTCCAAGTCATTCTACTTTGATCCATTCTCTCTAAATGACCAAACCACCTCAACAACCCCTCTTCAGCCCTCTGACAAATACTTTTAGTAACTCCACACCTTCTCCTAATTTCCACATTCGAATTTTCTGCATAATATTTACACCACACATTGCCCTTAGACAGGACATCTCCACTGCCTCCAGCCTCCTCCTCGCTGCAGCATTTGCAACCCATGCTTCACACCCATATAAGAGTGTTGGTACCACTATACTTTCGTACATTCCCTTCTTTGCCTCCATGGATAACGTTTTTGTCTCCACAGATACCTCAATGCATCACTCACCTTTTTTCCTTCATCAATTCTATGGTTAACCTCATCCTTCATAAACCCATCTGCTGACACATCAACTCCCAAATATCTGAAAACATTTACTTCTTCCATAATCCCTCTCTCCAATGTGATATCCAATTTTTCTTTATTTAAATCTTTGATACCCTCATCACCTTACTCTTATCTATGTTCACTTTTAACTTTCTACCTTTACACACTCTCCCAAACTCGTCCACTAACCTTGCAACTTTTCTTTAGAATCTCCCATAAGCACAGTATCATCAGCAAAAAGTAACTGTGTCAACTCCCATTTTGCATTTAATTCTCCATAATTTAATCCCACCCCTCTCCCCAACACCCTAGCATTTACTTTTTTACAACCCCATCTATAAATATATTAAACAACCATGGTGACATTACACAACCCTGTCTAAGACCTACTTTTACCGGAAGTAATCTCCCTCTCTCCTACACACCCTAACCT
>WNWK01006693.1:44180-62898 GCA_009830355.1 Cherax destructor | reverse complement strand
CATAATCAACAAACTACTTTCCTTACGTGCTATATCATACCTTGTATATTTATTTATCCTCTTTTTCATAAAATATGTATTACTTATTACCAAACCTCTTTCTACACATAGCTCATTAATGGCTCCCCATTTACATTTACCCCTGGCACCCCAAATTTACCTACTACTCCATCCACAACATTTTTACCCACTTTAGCATTAAGATCCCCAACCACAATTACTCTCTCACTTGGTTCAAACTCCCACACACTCACTCAACATTTCCCAAAATCTCTCTCTCTTCTACACTCTCTCTTCTCCAGGTGCATAAACACTTACTATAACCCACTTTTCACATCCAACCTTATTTTACTCCACATAATCCTTGAATTTATACATTTATATTCCTTCTTTACCTGCCATAACTGATTATTCAACATTATTGCCACTCTTCTTTAGCTCTAACTCTATTTGAAACCCCTGATCTAATCCCATTTATTTCTCCCCACTGAAACTCTCCTACCCCCTTCAGCTTTGTCTCACTTAAAGCCAGGACATCCAGCTTCTTTTCATTCATAACATCTACAATCATCTCTTTCTTATCATTCGCACAACATCCACGCACATTCAAACATCCCACTTTGACGATTTTCTTCTTCTTCTTTTTAGTAAGTATACAGGAAAAGGGGTTACTAGCCCATTGTTCCGGCATTTTAGTTGACTTTTACAACACGCATGGCTTACGGAGGAAAGATTCTTATTCCACTTCCCCATGGATATGAAAGGGAAAACAATAAGAACAAGAACTATTAAGATAAAATCAAAGAAAACTCAGATGAGTGTGTATACAATAAACGTGTCATGTTTTGCGTGTGACCTAAGTGTAAGTAGAAGTAGCAAGACGTACCTGAAATCTTGCATGTTTATGAGACAGAAAAAGACACCAGCAATCCTACCATCATGTAAAACAGTTTCAGGTTTCTGTTTCACAGTCACCTGGCAGGATGGTAGTACCTCCCTGAGTGGTTGCTGTCACTATGTATAATTACACTATGTATAATTGTATTTACGTATGTGTTCCTGTGAAACAGACAGATAGAGACAAAGAGACAGATAGATACAGACAGACAGACAGAGATAGACAGCCAATCATGTACCCAGCTGACCAGCCAGGTGGCCAAGCAGGCAGCCAGCCAGCCGACATCACTTTCCACTTAACCCATTAACTGTCCAAACGTATATATACGTTCTTACCGCTAGCGCTCCGAACGTATATATGTTTTATTTTTCCTGGCTTCAAATTTGGCGTGATAGGCTTGAGCGGCCTAGACATGAGAGAATGGGTCTGCGCACTCAGTGTGTGCTGTATGAAAAAAATCGGCGACGCCTGGGTACCGCATAGTAGCACCAGTTACATTCAGCTCCATCTTGGGTCAACATCATGGCACATCCTTGTGATTCACTCACGCCTCGTCGTATTAACACTCTACTATTCAAGGAAAGTGTTACAGAACGTGAGTTTAGTGAATTTGACACCGATGTGGCCACTAATGATCAAGGAATTAGTGAAAATATCGACGATAACCCAGATGACCCTCAGCCAAACACTTCTGGGGTGGCCAGTGTGGCCACACCATACCCTCAGCCAAGCACTTCTGGGGTGGCCAGTGTGGCCACACCATACCCTCAGCCAAGCACTTCAGGGGGTGGCCAGTGTGGCCACACAAGACCCTGGGCCAAGCAACCTCTGGAGTGGCCAGTGTTACCCAAAGGCAACTACGAAAGAGGAAACTATCATTTTCCCGCTGTGTTAGTGATAGTGAAAGTGATGTGAGTGATGATGAGATTGATTTTATGCCAATAGATGATTCGTCTAGTGATAGTGATTTTCATTATTCACCAGTAAAGCGTATTTTTAGGCGTCGTTGCCTACGTTCTGGTAGTGTGCCATATGCAGTCCCCAAGGGTCTTGGCAGGTCACGATCTAAAACCCCGGCGACTGATAGTGAAAGTGATCATGAAGGTGAATATGCTGGGATGGAGGAGGAGGAGGTAGTGTTGGGTGGCACGGTGCCTGGACCACATGGCGCGGTGGGTGGACTGAAAGGACAGCCCGGCACCCCCTCAACCATGTGCTGCCTCCACTCCTGTCCCCCCTCCTGCTCCCCCACGCCCCATGCCACAGGTCCACCCTGCACCATGTGACCGTGAGTGGAACTGGACATAAAGTGTATTCGTGCCACAGCCTTTTGATTTTGATGTGAGTGGAAGTGGCATCCTGCCAGAATGTCCCATAACAAATGAGTCTACAGAGTTAGACTTTTTCCAGTTGTACTTTGACAAGCCTATAATGAACTTGATAGTGACCCAGACGAACAATTATTACCGCTATATCATGGACAACACACAGGTTTCAAAATTGTCACGGCTGCGCAGATGGAAAGATACAACTGTGGCTGAAATGTATTTATTCCTTGGCACTGTGATGCTTATGCCACATACATATAAACACACTATACCACATTACTGGTCCACAGACTACTGTATCAGTACTCCTGTCTTCCGTGACCTCCTTCCCTGCAACAGATTCACTCTGTTGCTACGAATGTTGCATTTTTCAGACAGGAATAGGCAAAACAGAAATGACCTTCTATACAAAATAAGGGAAGTGTTTATGTATCTGAAGCAGAAATTCAGTGCCTACTTTTATCCCTTCAAGAACACTGTTGTCGACGAGTCCTTGATTCTGTTCAAGGGACGCCTGTCATTCAAGCAATATATACCAAGCAAACGTAATCGCTTTGGTGTAAAACTTTTTGTTATGTGTGACTGTGAGACTGGTCTTGTGTTGGATGTCATTGTATACACTGGGAAAAACACACTCGATGATACCAGGCGGATGTTGGGCATTTCCGGTGATGTTGTTCGCAAGATGATGGAGCCATACCTTGGCAAAGGTCAGACATTGTACACAGACAACTGGTATACAAGCCCTATACTTGCTGATTTCCTACGTGTGAACAATACTGATATATGTGGAACAGTGAGATGAAATAGAAAACATATGCCAAGGTTTAATGGAGGCAGTGCTGATGGTGCAGTGCAAGCATTTCATTCCAATGACATCATGGCACTGATGTGGCATGACAAACGAGTCGTTACATTGCTGTCAACCATCCATAGAAACGAGATGGTACAAACAGACAAAGTGAACAGGGACACCAATGAACGTATTGTAAAGCCAGCTGCTGTTGTTGACTATACGAATATGCGACTAGTTGACAAGTGTGACATGATGATAGGGTTTGTTGACTGTGTGCGTAGAAGTCGCAAGTGGTATATAAAAGTGTTTTTCCATTTTGTAGATATTGCAATGCTCAATGCATTCAATATGTATGAAATAAAGACTGGACAACGACAACGTTTCGCAGAATTCTCCCTGAATGTCATACAACAGATAGCAAGAAAGTATGGTACAACACTTATACCAGCCCCTCAGCGACATGTCCCCCAACCACAACCACAGCCAGTGGGGGAAGTGCCACACCGAATCATCCCTAACTGTCACTACCTGGTACCAATACCACCTACCCCAAAGAAGAATCATTCCCAGAAGAAGTGTGTTGTGTGTGCTACCACCACAAAGCGACCCCAACAGCAGAAGGACACACGATTCATATGTCACCAGTGTGGGGTGGCACTCTGTATGAATCCATGCTTCATGGAGTATCATACAATTGTGGACTTCTAGAAAGATAAGTGGAACATGTAAATACTTGTATATAGTTGTAGATAATAGAATATGATTCAGCAAGGTGTAGAAAATCACCTATCAGTGTGTACATGTGTGTTTTTGTCAGTATGATAATAATTTCTTACATAATATTGGTGTATAAACAACAATTGGCATTGAAATAAAAAAATTTACTACAAGATATAGATTTTTTTTTTTTTTTTTTTTTTTCAACAAGTCGGCCGTCTCCCACCGAGGCAGGGTGACCCAAAAAGAAAGAAAATCCCCAAAAAGAAAAACTTTCATCATCATTCAACACTTTCACCACACTCATACATAATCACTGTCTTTGCAGAGGAGCTCAGATACTACAGCTGAGAAAAGTCCTTCCCAGCTGTCACTATCTCAGACCCCTCCTTTAAAGTGCAGGCATTGTACTTCCCATTTCCAGGACTCAAGTCCAACTAAATCAATTAACTGGTTTCCCTGAATCCCTTCACACAATGTTACCCTGCTCACACTCCAACAGATCGTCATGTCCCAAAACCATTCGTCTCCATTCACTCCTATCTAACACGCTCACACATGCTTGCTGGAAGTCCAAGCCCTCGCCCACAAAACCTCCTTTACCCTTCCTCCAACCTTTTCTAGGACGACCCTACCCCGCCTTCCTTCCCTACAGATTTATACGCTCCAAGTCATTCTACTTTGATCCATTCTCTCTAAATGACCAAACCACCTCAACAACCCCTCTTCAGCCCTCTGACAAATACTTTTAGTAACTCCACACCTTCTCCTAATTTCCACATTCCGAATTTTCTGCATAATATTTACACACACATTGCCCTTAGACAGGACATCTCCACTGCCTCCAGCCTCCTCCTCGCTGCAGCATTTGCAACCCATGCTTCACACCCATATAAGAGTGTTGGTACCACAATACTTTCGTACATTCCCTTCTTTGCCTCCATGGATAACGTTTTTGTCTCCACAGATACCTCAATGCACCACTCACCTTTTTCCTTCATCAATTCTATGGTTAACCTCATCCTTCATAAACCCATCTGCTGACACATCAACTCCCAAATATCTGAAAACATTTACTTCTTCCATAATCCCTCTCTCCAATGTGATATCCAATTTTTCTTTATTTAAATCGTTTGATACCCTCATCACCTTACTCTTATCTATGTTCACTTTTAACTTTCTACCTTTACACACTCTCCCAAACTCGTCCACTAACCTTTGCAACTTTTCTTTAGAATCTCCCATAAGCACAGTATCATCAGCAAAAAGTAACTGTGTCAACTCCCATTTTGCATTTAATTCTCCATAATTTAATCCCACCCCTCTCCCCAACACCCTAGCATTTACTTCTTTTACAACCCCATCTATAAATATATTAAACAACCATGGTGACATTACACAACCCTGTCTAAGACCTACTTTTACCGGGAAGTAATCTCCCTCTCTCCTACACACCCTAACCTGAGCCTCACTATCCTCATAAAAACTCTTTACAGCCTTCAGTAACTTACTACCTATTCCATACACTTGCAACATTTGCCACATTGCTCCCCTATCCACTCTATCATATGCCTTTTCTAAATCCATAAATGCAATAAAAACTTCTCTACCTTTATCTAAATACTGTTCACATATATGCTTCACTGTAATAATAAAAACCCCGAATATTAAAAAAAAAATGGAAGAAAACGGTAAATATGTAGATTTTCTGCAAGCGGCAGAGCTCCATGTTGCCGTCAGGTGATCATCATTCGCGGCCTCATATCTCGGTAAGTACTGACCCTAATTTTTTTATTTTTATGCTATAACACTTGTAAAAATGCGCTCTTTATTCCTATAAAAAAAAAATTCAAAATATTCAGAGCGCTGGGCGAGAGAACGTATATATACGTTTGGACAGTTAATGGGTTAAAAGGGGAGTTAATATGACAAGACATCAATGAATCTATGGTGTTTGCCGTGCTGTTTGCTCTAGCTGGCCCTCAATTTTTTTAACTGGTGCTCCCACAAGGTACTAAGTGGTCCAGATTTTTTTAATATGGCACACACCCAGTGTTAAGATCCATTCTATGCTGGCCAGGCATCTCAGGCCAATCGTGCCAAATTTGGAAGCAGGAAAAATAAAACGTATATATTTATACGTTTGGGGCAGTAGCAGTACTAACGTATATATACGTTTGGACAGTTTAAGGGTTAAGATAGCTGTGATCATATTTTTTTTTTACCCTTGCAACTCAACCTAGGGTCAGACTTTTCTATTGCTGCCTGTTCAACCACTGTTGCTGCTGGTGGCCCACATAGCCATTACAGCCTGGTTAATTGGACACTTGGTGGAGATAGTGATCCAGTTCACTTTTGTAAACTTCTGACCTTGTCCTGGCAGTTTCTGATAGCTGATGGTAATAGGTTGAATGGTCTTGGACCATTGCTCCTCTGAATATCACAAGTCTATTTTACACTTCCTCCAATAGCTATCACTCCAGAATGCTTTTACAGGTATGTGAAAATACGAGTAAGCCCAAAAGTATCTGCTACGCATAGTAAATACATCTTTTCTTCGCTCCTGAGTGTACATTCCAAGTAGAGTATTTCGTGGTATTCACAGTCACTTGTATGCTTTATTGGCTCTATGTAGACAGAACATGATATCTTGAGCCTTTTTCAACATCGAGCAATCATCTAATCAAGAGCGTCAAAGTGAACTTGATAGTATCACCAGTGGCAGGGGCTTTATTGTATTCTCTAAATTTTAGGTTATCTGACATAACTATAGAATACCAAAAACTTTTACATGTTCATTTCATTCTAAGAGAAGATTTTCCAGTGTTTTGTATCCAGTGCTGCTTTTGATTCTTTATTCTTTCTCTATATGAACAGATGGAATAAATCCCCATTGAACATCATATGATTTTCCATTGCCCACTAGATTTTATTTATATCTGCTTGCAATTTTTCAGTAATACTAAAGATGTGACTTTCAAGCTCATTTTGGCATTATTCATTAAGGAAAAAACCTTTGACCATTCCTGTGTCTTTGGTTACTGATCTACATTCTTTGCTAAGGTGAGAGGTTGCTTTCATTACTACTATTCTTTTTTTATTTGTCAGAAAATCCAATATCCATATTCGTGCTTTTCCAGTTATACCTGGTGACCTTATTTTAAGGGCAAGCACTCTGTGACTGCATTTGTGAAATGCCTTAATGAAGATTGTGTTGATCACATCTGACAAGTAAGATTTTTCTGCTCTAAATTCATATTGTCTTGGGTTGTAAGGAAGTCTTCCATGAAATTTGACATTTGACATCTTGTCATGTAACAGATTATGTCTGCTCTTCCACATGTTGAAAGAACTTGTGCGTAAGCTTCCTGTTTATTGGGTATATACATATTTAACTTTGCCCCTCTGGCAAATATGGTGTGGTGTGTTGAAGCCAAGGACTTTGATAAACACTGATTTCCTGTCAATACATTTTTTTGAGAATTGAGGATACTGCATGGTCCCCTTTCACTGACATCACCCAATACTGTATCAGCTGGATCAGGGAACATGTAAACCATGGGACAAATGAGTTAGTCTGCTTTTAGACACTACTGAGACTGTTTCTTGTCTCAAGTGTCATCAGGATACAGTTGTTTCCTTCTGCTAATGGATATGGTTGCTCTGCTGATTTAATGGTCAAATATGGAATATTTGAACAACTGATATAAAGGCTGAGTTCCTGTGTTATTAACCCCTTTTGAGATCTGTGCCCCAGCACTATGTGATGAGCTTGGCTCACTCAGATAAGCACAGTGGTAAATTAGAGCCTAGATATGAGGGTATGGATCTATGCAGCAAGTGTGCATCATATAAAAAAAATCCTGCCCCACGCAGTACATGTGAAAAAACTGTGACCATGTATTTGGTTTAAAATAGCGATTCTGCAGTGTATTTTCGGATGGTTTTTATTGCTGAATTCTCGGTTTCTTGGTTATCATTTGATAGAATGGAAGATATATTACAGAAATAGAGATGATTTTAATTGGTTTCAGAACTGGAGGTAGCTTGAATTGAGCCCAAAGTAGCAGAAATATCTGATTTTTGCAGATATTCCAGAGGACACAAATTACGTCACTCATCCAATACATGTCTAAGTGGTCGGTCTAATACACATTCATGAATGAGCTGACATTACTTATACAATTATTACAATAATGCACTATTATGCATAATTACGAGTTTTCCATCAAATTTCGTATTTTTGGTGTCATTACCTTCGGGAAAAGATTCTCTATTATTTCATAAAAATTTTTTTTTTTTTTAGAATATTCTTGAACCCTGTGAACATGTTTCAGATCTGGGGTCTAGACCTCTTGAAGGCTTAAATTTTGATAGGATCCTAACCCTTTCAGGGTTCAGACCCCTGATCTGAAAATTGCTCTCATGGTCCTAGAATTTAAAAAAAAAAAAGTTATGAAATGATAGAGAATTTTTTTCCAAAGGTAATGGAACCAAGGTATGATAGTTGATGGAAAATTTACAGAATTACGCTTTCGCAAAGTTCGTGGTCCTGGCGATATTTACACATTCACAATTTTGCCCACTCTGAGTCCTCTTTTAAGCCAATCCTTTGTTCCAAATGACCAACATCTTAGCTATTTCACTAGTATGCCTTCTGGGTAACCAGTTTCCCTGAATCCCTTCACAAAATATGCTGCTCAGACTCCAACATCTCGTCAAGTCCCAAAAACCATTTGTCTCCACTCACTTCTATCTAATACTCATATACGTATAAAATATCACATACTGGCACTGGGGTGGGAACTTGTGGGGCTACTGGAGTCTGGGGAGCAGCAGGTGGTGTTGGTTCTGGCTCAGGAGGATGGGCTGACCCATTCACTGTTGCTGATGGAGCAGCAAAATTCTGAGGTGGCATTGGAGCTTCCAAGTCTTCTTCAACTTCACTTCCAGCCTCATCTCCAGCTTCCCCATCAATAAACACCTGAAAAAATGTAAATTACATTACTCTATTAAGGAACACTTCATCATAGAATACCTCCTTTTACTATGACATTGAAAGAGGCAGCAAAAATCATTGCAGCAGAGAAATTAAAGCCATAATACCATAACTAGAATATTTACAACCAACCTACCAATATGAGATGAAGCTAAAACAGGTTCTGGTACACCCTTAACAGTTGTCACATAAATGATCCAGGATTGACTAATACTCCCTCACTTTTATCTTGGTTTATCCTCAATTTGTGGCCTGCCATTCATTAAAGCAATTTATACAAAGACACTCATTGTAACAAACCTTAGCATAAAAATGAATATTTGTGTAATAGACTCAAAGCATCTGAAGTGCATACAAGAATTATGAGAGATGGTGTTTTTAGAAAAGAAAGGTTTGCAGATCAATTAACCCTTTCGGGGTCGGTGCCGTACTAGTACGTTTTACGAGCAGGGGTTGGTGCCGTACTAGTACGCCCAAATTCTAGCGGCCTCAATTTAAGCAGAAAACGTCTGGTAGGCATACATATGAAAGAATGGTTCTGTGTGGTCAGTGTGCGCAGTATAAAAAAAATCCTGCAGTACACACTGCATAATGAGAGAAAAATAACTGACCGTTTTTTTCGTTTAAAACAGCGACTTTGCAGTCGATTTTCGTATGGTATTTATTGATGTATTCTCGTTTTCTTGGTCTCATTTGATAGAATGGAAGATATATTACAGAAATGGAGATGATTTTGATTGGTATGACAATGACAAGTACTTTGAAATTGAGCTCAAAGTAGCGAAAATGTTCAATTTTTTACGATGTTCAAGAGTAAACAAATCACACCATGCGTCCAATACACATCAACTGGCGAGTCTTATATTCATGCACAAGTGCTCTGATATTATTTATACCATTTTTACAATGATGCAGTTATATACATAACAGTAAATCTTCTATTTTTGTGAGAATAAAAATTCAAAATGGAAAGCAAAAGTAATGGAACAGGGACCTGGAGACGTGGCTAATGAACAGAGAAGATGTTATTTTAGTGCCAGGAATGTCTGCCTTGTTTACTCTGGACCCTAATTTGAAATTGGCATCGTTTGAAATTTGAAAATTGCAATTTTCTGACCACTATTTTGGGTAGATGAAATTGGTAAATAGGCAGTTTCTTCTACTCATTCGATAGAAGAAATGGAGTTCTAGCGAAATAGCTATAATTTTAGGAGACTAAACATTGGAATTTATCGAAAATAGGGCTTGAAGTGGGTGAAATCGCCGATGCGTCAGTGTCATATATACCGATAACTTCGCGAAAGCATAATTTCGTTAGTTTTCGATCAAATTTCATAATTTTGGTGGTGTTATGATCGGAAAAAGATTCTCTATCATTTCATAAGAAAAATTATTTTTTTTTTTTTTTCCCAAAAAATTTTCGACCCCAGGAACACTTTCCTGAGAAGGCCTGTCGACCCCCAAAGGGTTAAGCAATACTTAGATTAAGAAAATGAAATGTTCAGCACATTTCTAAGCTTGTAAAAGAACTGAAAGTGAGAATATGGGGAGTGATGTGACAAGTGGCTAAATGGACATACAGGCTGCCTGAACACTTAAGCCTTTGGGGGTCCAAATGGTCTCTCTGAAACTTCTTCTCAGGGTCCACGAATTTAAAAAAAAATTATTTTTTTTCTTATGAAATGATAGAGAATCTTTTTCCGATCATAACACCACAAAAATTATGAAATATGATCGAAAACTAACGGAATTATGCTTTCGCGAAGTTAGCGGTATCCATGACATCTACGCATCGGCAATTTCGCCCACTTTGAGCCCTATTTTCGGCAAATTCCAAAGTTTCAGTCTACTAATATTATAGCTATTTCGCTAGAACTCCATTTCTTTTATCGATTGAGTACAAGAGACCGCCTATTTACCAATTTCAACTACCCAAAATAGTGGTCAGAAAATGGCAATTTGGCCAATTTCACACAATGCCAATTTCAAAAGAGGGTCCATAATAAACAAGACAGACATTCCTGGCACTAAAATAACATCTCTGTTCATTAGTCACGTCTCCAGGCCCCTCTTACATTACTGTTATGTATACAACTGCATCATTGTAAAAATGGTATAAATAATATCAGCGCACTTGTGCAAGAATATTAGACTCTCCAATTGATGTGTATTGGACTCATGGTGCGATTTGTTTACTATTGAACATCGGCCAAAATCGAACATTTTCGCAACTTTGCGCTCAGTTTCAAGGTACTTGTCATCGTGAAACCAGTCAAAAGTATCTCTATTTCTGTAAAATATCATCTATTCTATAAAATGAGACTAAGAAAACGAGAATACAAGCATAAATACCATACGAAAATAGACTGCAAAGTCGCTGTTTTAAACAAAAATCACGGTCAGTTTTTTTTTCCTCATTATGCACTGTGGTGCAGGAATTTTTTTATACTGCGCACACTGACCGCACAGACCCATTCTATCACATCTAGGCCTAACAGCCTGTTTCTGCTTGATTTGAGGGCGCTAGAATTTAGGTGTACGAGTATGTCAATAACCCCAGTGCATAAGACGTACTTGTACGACCATAACCCCGAAAGGGTTAAGACAGCATTTCATTAGAGATAAAACTTTAAAAGTCTAATGAACAGAGTAGTGTACATGGGAAACCTGGGAATATATAAACAGCAAGGACCATAGGAGGGGCATGTATGCCCACATAATGTGAATCCAGTTAAGTACCATTATCCCAAACCCTGTCAAGCCAAAAATTTGCAATCCCAAAATGACCACCTCAAACTTGAGAAACCCTGCTTTCTTTTAGAGTCCGTTCTATAAAAAACAGCATAAATAACTTTTTCTGAATGACAAATCCTGAGTAATATACAGTTGGGCCCCAATTTACAGTGTTTTGCCTTACAGCATTCCAGTAATACAGCGATTTCAAATTATGACCAAAACTCGCTATACGGCTCCCCGTCTTTCTAATACAGCGCTACCAACCTGGTTTGTTTACATTCTCTGTGAGCACATCTCTCTAATATGTCTGGAAACTTTCCAAAATTTCAAGTGTTTTAAAGTTACTGAATATTTTATGTTCACTCACTCTCACTGTCTTGCCAAATGCATGCTTACACTACAGTTATAAAACTGCAACATTAACACCCCTCCTTCAGAGTGCCAGCACTGTACTTCCCATCTACAGGAATCAAGTCCGGCCTGCCAGTTTCCCTGAATCCCTTCATAAATGTTACCTTGCTTACTATCCAACAGCACGTCAAGTCCTAAAAAACCATTTGTCTCCATCTGCTCCTATCTAACACGCTCACGCACGCTTGCTGGAAGTCCAAGCCCCTCGCACACAAAACCTCCTTTACCCCCTCCCTCCAACCTTTCCTAGGCCGACCCCTACCCCATCTTACCTCCACTATAGATTTATACACTCTCGAAGTCATTCTATTTTGTTCCATCCTCTCTACATGTCCAAACCATCTTAATAACCACTCGTCAGCCCTCTGGATATTAGTCTTGGTAATTCCACACCTCCTCCTCCTAATCTCCAAACTAAGGATTCTCTGCATTATATTCACACCACATATTGCCCTCAAACATGACACCTCCACTGCCTCAAGCCTACTCCTTGTTACAACATTCACAACCCATGCCTCACACCCATACAAGAGCATTGGTATAACTATACTCTCACACATTTCCCATTTTGCGCTCATGGATAAAGTTCTGTATCCATAGCCTCCTCAGTGCACCACTCACCTTTTTCCCCTAGTTAATTCTATGATTCACCTCATCCTTCATTACCCATCTGCTGACACATCCACTCCCAAATATCTGAATACATTCACCTCCTCCATACTTTATCCAATCCAATCTTCCATTACCTAATTTTTTTACCCTCATCACCTTACTCTTTCCTATACAGTGGACCCCGGTTTATGATATTTTTTCGTTCCAGAATGCTGTTGAAGTGCCATTACCAAACGAATTTATCCCCATAAGGAATAATGTAAAATAGACTAGTCCTTTTATTTTTTTTATTCCCTCCTATCAAATACGCACACGCATGCTTGCTGGAAATCCAAGCCCCTTGCACACAAAACCTCTTTTACCCCCTCCCTCCAACCTTTCCTAGGCCGACCCCTACCCCACCTTCCCTCCACTACAGATTTATACACTCTTGAAGTCATTCTGTTTCGTTCCATTCTCTCTACATGTCCGAACCACCTCAACAACCCCTCCTCAGGCCTCTGGATAATAGTTTGGTAATCCCGCACCTCCTCCTAATTTCCAAACTCCGATTCTCTGCATTCAGTGGACCTCGGCTAACGTTCTTAATCCGTTCCAGGAGCTAGAGCTTTAGCCGAAAAAAACGTTATCCGAAGCCTTATTTCCCATAAGAAATAATGTAAATACAATTAATCCGTTCCAGACATCCAAAAATATTCAAAAAAAAAAATAATTTTTTAAGAATAACTATAGTTTTACATACAGAAAACACACACAAATACTACATACAATTTAAAATTTATAAATAAATAATGAAATAAACATTTAAAATAACATTTACTTACCTTTATTGAAGAGACTTGCTGGCATCGGGAAGATAGGGAGGACAGGGGCAGGGCTTAGTGTTTGGAAGGGGACTCCTCACTCCCTGCACTACTGCTACACTCCCTGTATGCTTGCTACACTCCCTGTATGCTTGCTACACTCCCTGTATGCTTGCTACACTCCTTGCATGCCTGCTACACTCCTTGCATGCCTGCTACACTCCTTGCATGCCTGCTACACTCCTTGCATGCCTGCTACACTCCCTGCATGCCTGCTATATTCCCTGCATGCCTGCAACACTCCCTGCATGCCTGCTACACTCCCTGCTTGCCTGCTACACTCCCTGCATGCCTGTTACACTCCTTGCTTGCCTTCTACACTCCCTGCATGCCTGCTACACTCCCTGCATGCCTGCTACACTCCTTGCATGCCTGCTACACTCCTTGCATGCCTGCTACACTCCCTGTATGACTGCTATATTCCCTGCATGCCTGCAACACTCCCTGCATGCCTGCTACACTCCTTGCTTGCCTGCTACACTCCCCGCATGCCTGTTACACTCCTTGCTTGCCTTCTACACTCCCTGCATGCCTGCTACACTCCCTGCATGCCTGCTACACTCCTTGCATGCCTGCTACACTCCTGCATGCCTGCTACACTCCCTGCATGCCTGTACACTCCTTGCATGCCTGCTACACTCCCTGCATGCCTGCTACCCCTTGCATGCCTGCTACACTCCCTGCATGCCTGCTACACTCCCTGCATGCCTGCTACACTCCCTGCATGCCTGCTACACACCTTGCATGCCTGCTACACTCCTTGCATGCCTGCTACACTCCCTGAATGCCTGCTAAACTGTGTTTTTGTTGTACATCCTGACAAGCTCACCCACACGTACGCCACTCTCAAATTTTTCAACAATCTCCTTCTTCAGTTCGATGGTGTTCCTCACTCTCTTTACCACAGGGGTGCCACTAGGAAGCTTCTTTGGACCCATGGTGACTTATTTCACAGTGACAGTCACTAAATCACCAAAAAAGACACCAAATGTATTGTGAATGCTTGAAAGAGCGCGCTGGGTGTTGTTCACTCAATTGTAAACAACGGCGGACTGGCGTCCTGGGAGGAGGTGCGCAAGCGCAGAGCAAGCAGACAGGTCTGGTACGTAACGTTAGCTGAGTAAATAACGCTAGCCGAAAAAAATATTGAACGTAAAAAGCAACCTTTAGCCGAAAAAAACGTTATCTGGAATGAACGTTAGCCGGGGGTCCACTGTATATTCACACCACACATTGACCTCAGACATGACATCTCCACTGCCTCCAGCCTTCTCCTCGTTGCGATATTCATCACCCATGCTTCACACCCATACAAGAGTGTTGGTATAACTATACTCTCATACATTCCCCTCTTAACTTCCATGGACAAAGTTCTTTGTCTCCACAGACTCCGAAGTGCACCACTCACCCTTTTCCCCTCATCAATTCTATGATTCACCTCATCCTTCATAGACCCATCTGCTGACATGTCCACTCCCAAATATCTGAATACATTCACCTCCTCCATACTCTCTCCCTCCAATCTGATATCCAATCTTTCGTCACCTAATCTTTTTGTTATATTCAACACCTTACTCTTTCCTATATTCACTTTCAATTTTCTTCTTTTACATTTTTTTTTTTTAACAAGTCGGCCGTCTCCCACCTAGGCAGGGTAACCCAAAAAGAAAGAAAATCCCCAAAAAGAAAATACTTTCATCATCATTCAACACTTTCACCGCACTCATACATAATCACTGTCTTTGAAGAGGCGCTCAGATACGACAGCTGAGAATAGTCCCTCCCAGCTATCACTATCCCAGACCCCTCCTTTAAAGTGCAGGCATTGTACTTCCCATTTCCAGGACTCAAGTCCAACTAAATCAATTAACTGGTTTCCCTGAATCCCTTCACTAAACATTACCCTGCTCACACTCCAACAAATTGTCAGGTCCCAAAAACCATTCGTCTCCATTCACTCCTATCTAACACGCTCATGCACGCTTGCTTGAAGTCCAAGCCCCTCACCCTCAAAACCTCCTTACCCCCTCTCTCCATCCTTTTCGTGGACGATGCCTACCCCGCCTTCCTTCCCCTACAGATTTATACGCTCTCCAAGTCATTCTACTTTGATCCCACCCCTGTCCCCAACACCCTAGCATTTACTTCTTTTACAACCCCATCTGTAAATATATTAAACCATGGTGACATTACACATCTCTGTCTAAGACCTACTTTTACCAGGGTATTTATCATGTTTCTGATATCAATTTGGAATAAATGTAATAGATAGATAACCTTTATTTAGTACATTCCTTACTTACTGCTTCCTTAACCTATTGAACCATGAACAATCATAAAAAGCATGAAAACATAGTAAAATATTGTACTATATAGTACTACATACATGTTATACTGTAGTTTAACCCTTAAACTGTCCAAACGTTGATCTACGTTTTTGTGGGCAGTGCTCTGACCTTGATTTTCTCCATAAGAAAGCATGTAAAAAAAAAGTAGATATACGTGTGCGTGCGTAGCACTCTGACCTTGATATTCTCAATAAGAAAGTATGTAAAAAAACGTAGATCTACGTTTGGAGTGCTACACAAGCAAACATGGATCTATGCTTGGACAGTTTAAGGGTTAATAACAAATAATGAACGAAGAAAACACTCAGTGAGCGAGTGGTGGGCGGGCTGGCTGCAGGGTCGGAGGGAAGGTAGTAGGGACGCTCGGGTGGCGGGAAACTTAAATATGATTTGGTGGGTGGGAATTTGGCGGCCGGGATGGGGAAAAATTGTGTGAAGCCCGCGAAAGTAAAAACAAAAAGAGAGAGAGTGAGTGTGTGAGTGTGAGAGTGTGAAGTGTGAGGTGTGTGTGTGTGTGTGTGAGAGTGTGAGTGTGAGGTGTGTGTGTGGAGGTGTGTGTGTGTGTGTGTGAGGGTGTGGGGAGTGTGTGTGAGGTGTGGGGTGTGTGTGTGTGTGGGGAGTGTGTGTGTGAGAGTGTGTGAGTGTGTGTGTGTGAGAGAGGGGTGTGTGTGTGTGTGGAGAGGTGTGAGAGAGTGAGAGTGTGGAGTGTGTGGGGGTGTGTGTGTGTGTGTGGTGTGTGTGTGAGTGTGTGTGTGAGTGTGTGTGTGAGTGTGTGTGTGTGTGTGTGTGTGAGTGTGTGGAGATTTGTGTGTGAGTGTGTGTGTGTGTGTGAGTGTGTGTGAGATGTGTGTGAGTGTGTGTGGTGTGTGGAGTGTGTGAGGTGTGTGTGAGTGTGTGTGAGGTGTGTGTGAAGTGTGTGTGTGAGTGTGTGAGTGTGTTGAGTGTGTGTGAGTGTGAGTGTGTGTGTGTTGTGTGTGTACTCACCTTTGTGGTTGCAGGGTTCGGCTCAGCTCCTGGCCCGCCTCTGCACTGTCCCTACTGGGTCTCTGCTCTCCCTGCTCCGTGAGCTCTATCGTCCTTGTCTTAAAACTATGTATGGTTCCGCCTCCACTATATGTTGCTAAACTATTCCACTTCCTAACTACTCTATGGCTGAAGAATTGCTTCCTAACATCCCTCTGACTCATCAAGTCTTCAGCTTCCAGTTGTGTCCCCTTGTTTCTGTGTTTCCTCCCTGGAACATCCTGTCACTATCTACCTTGTCGATTCCCCGGTTTTTTTGTATGTCGTTATCATGTCTCCTCTAACCCTTCTGTCCTCCAGTGTTGTTAGTCCTATTTCCCTCAACCTTTCTTCTTCTGTGTGTGTGTATTATATATATATATATATATATATATATATATATATATATATATATATATATCACCTGGTTGTTCAATATTTTATAGATGGGGTTGTAAGAGAAGTGAACGGGTCTTGGAAGGTGTTGGGCTAAAAGATAAAGAAGCAAATACAAAGTGGGAGTTGTCACAGTTGCTTTTTGCTGATGACACTGTGCTTTTGGGAATTCTGAAGAGAAGCTGCAGAGGTTGGTGGATGAATTTGGTAGGGTGTGTAAAGAAGAAAATTGAAAGTGAATATAGGAAAGAGTAAGGTGATGAGGATAACAAAAGAATAGGTGACGAAAGATTGGATATCAGGTGGAGGGAAAGTATGGAGAGGTGAATGTATTCAGATATTTGGGAGTGGACATGTGGCGGATGGGTCTATGAAGGATGAGGTGAATCATAGAATTGATGAGGGGAAAAGGGTGAGTGGAGCACTTGGAGTCTGTGGAGACAAAAGAACCTTGTCCATGGAAGTAAAAGGGAATGATGAAGTATAGTTATACAACGCTCTTATATGGGTGTGAAGCATGGGTGATGGATTTCCCGGGGAGAAGGCTGGAGGCAGTGGAATGTCATGTCTGAGGTCAATGGTGGTGTGAATATAATGCAGAGAATTCGGAGTTTGGAAATTAGGAGGAGGTGCGGGATTACCAAAACGATTTTTCCAGAGGGGCTGAGGAGGGTTGTTGAATGGTTTGGACATGTAGAGAGAATGGAGCGAGACAGAGTGACTTGAGGTGTATAAATCTGTAGTGGAGGGAAGGCGGGGTAGGGGTGGCCTAGGAAAGGTTGGGGGAGGGGGGAAAGGAAGTTTTTGTGCGAGGGGGTTGGATTTCCCGCAAGCATGTGTGAGCGTATTTGATAAGGTGGGGGATATGGTTTTAAACGACGTGCTGTTGGAGTGTGAGCAAGTAACATTTATGAAGGGATTCAGGGAAACCGGAGGCGGGACTTGAGTTCTGGAGATGGGAAGTACAGTGCCGGCACTCTGAAGGAGGGGTGTAAATGTTGCAGTTTTATAATGTAGTGTAAAGCACCCTTCTGGCAAGACAGTGATGGGTGAATGATGATGGAAAATTTTTTTCCCCGGGCCCCCCCTGCCTTGGTGGGAAAACGCCATGTGTTAATAAAAAAAAAAAAAAAAAATATAATATATATATATATAATATATATATATATAAATATATATAATATATATAATATATATATATAATATATATAATATATATAAATATATATATAAAAATATATATAATATATATATATAATATATATATAAATATAAAAATATATATATAAATATATATATATATATATATATATATATATATATATATATATATATATATATATATAAATATATATATATATATATATATATATATATATATATAATATATATATATATATATATAAAAATATATATATATATAATATATATATATATATATAATATATATATTTTTTTATTAACACATCGGCGATTCCCCAAGAAGGGTGGCCGAAAAAAAAAAAACTTTTCATCATTCACTCCATCACTGTTTGCCAGAAGGGTGCTTTCCCCAGTTATAAACTGCAACTTCCCCCTCCTTCGGGGTGCCGGCCTTTCCCCATCTCCGAAC
>WNWK01006693.1:34023-44080 GCA_009830355.1 Cherax destructor | reverse complement strand
AAGAGTTTAAACAGAAAGGAAAAAAGGGGCAGGGGGTCAGGACAATGGTTCAGAAAATGGGGGTGGAACAAAAATGGAAGAATGTGCCTTCTTAAAGGGATTAAGGACATTTGTGGAATGTGGAGAAAAGGTGCAACATTTATGGATGAATATCACCCTAACCATGCTGTTGCAGGCCGTGCTGGCAACCTGTACAATGACACAGTGGTGTGTCATTTCAGGGATGTTTTAAAAGAATCCCCAGACACAGAGCCCCCTGGACAAATTTGTTGTTAGAAAGGGGTCTAGTGACTCTCAAGCTGGTCCTAGTGGCATTCAAAGAAAAAGGAAGTAACCCCAGAAAAGAATTTACCACCTGCAGTGTTAAGGGAAAGGTTTCCCCCTTCCCAAACACTGCATACTACCCCCCTTCCCCCCTCCTCCCGTCCTCCACACATCAACAACTCTTCAATAAATGTAAGTGACATGTTATTGTACAATATTTGCATGTGTATTTATGTATTCTTTATTCAATTATTTATTATTTAATGTCCAAAAGTTCAAAAAAATATTTTATTTAACTATTTTTGGAAGTCTTGGAGGATTAAATTTATTTCCATTATTTCTTAGGGGGAAAATTGATTATTTTGGTTTGTTTCGCTTTAAAATATCCCCTCTCTGGGATTAATATCGTAAGTCGGGGTCCACTGTATATACATTGCACCTTACTTTGGTCTCACGGGCCCTACAAAAGTTACATAAAAAAATAAAATAGTGAAAAAAAAAAGAAACCTACGAAAGGAAAAAAACCCAAAAGGTTTACCTGGCGAGGGGCTTCACCGCTGTTGCCATACGCGGCTCATTTTTTACCAACTTTACGTCTCTATATCTCCGTAAGTACTGATCGCAAAAATTTCTTTTGGGGATTTAAACAATCAGAAAAATAATCTTAACATTTAGATAAGATTTTTTTTTTTTTTCATATATTTTGCGACAACAGAAGACACCTCAGGATTTGGGGTTGCGACAATCAAAGGGTTAAAAAGCTCCATAGATAAGAGTAAGGTGATGAGGGTATCAAATGATTTAAAGAAAAACTGGATATCACATTGGAGGGAGGGAGTATGGAAGAAGTGAATGTGTTCAGAGTTGACTTGTCAGCAGATGGGTTTATGAAGGATGAGGTTAACCATAAAACTGATGAAGGAAAAAATGTGAATGGGGCATTGAGGTATCTGTGGAGAAAACAAAAAGTTATCAATGGAGGCAAAGAAGGGAATGTACGAGAGTATACTGATACCAACACTCTTATATAGGTGTGAAGAATGGGTTGTAAATGATGCAGCAAGGAGACTGGAGGCAGGGAGATGTCGTGTCTAAGGGTAATGTGTGGTGTACATAGTATGCAGAGAATCCATAGTGTGGAAATTAGGTGGTGGTGTGGAGTTATTAAAAGTATTGACGAGAGGGCTGAAATGGGGTTGTTGAGGTGGTTTGGTCATTTAGAGAGAATGGAACAAAGTAGAATGACTTAGAGTGTGTATAAGTCTGTAGGGAAGGAAGATGGGGTAGGGGTCATCCTAGGAAAGGTTGGAGGGAGGGAGTAAGGGAGGTTTTGTGGGTGAGGGGCTTGGACTTTCAGCAAGTGTGCTTGAGCATGTTAGATAGGAGTGAATGGAGATGAATGGTTTTTGGGACCTGACGAGCTGTTGGAGTGAGAGCAGGGTAATATTTTGTATAGGGATTCCTTTTGGGCCTCCCTGCCTCAGTGAGATACAGCCAGTTTGTTGAAAGAAGGAATATTTTCAAAGTCGTAAATTTTCTAAAACCCCACAATCTTGTTAGTAATACATGTACATACAATGCAAAACTTCCTCAACTGTGCTTAATCCTTACATTACTAACCTCATCCTGGTAGCGAAAGATGTCATTGTGCACATAGTACTTCTTGGGAGTTTGTGGAGCCAGTACAAAAGTCTGCATGAATCGTCGCATTGGATTACCATTATTAGACAACTCTCCAGTTACCTACAATAAATATTTTCATTATTATTTAACAGTAAAATTTGATTATATTGAAATTATTTTGAAAAGTAACAACATTATATTTATATGCAAATATGTTTTGAAACTATTTAGCCAAAGACCTTTATAATTGCAACATCTAATGTAATGCTACTCCCTCTACAGGCAATGTGTGTGTCATTACTTCACAACTGCTCCAGACTTTCTCAAGAAAGAGGATACTGGTTAGAGAAATACAGAACATTTATTCTAAAACTGAAAACCTCATACAAAATCTGAGACAGCTAAAAGCCGTAAGTTAAATTAAAACTAACCCTAAATGCTGTTTTCTTATGCAAAATTGAATGGAAAACCCTTTAACTAAAATATGGCCTTTGTTTAAGAAGGAAATTTCATTTATGACGAAAAAATTAAAAGAAACCGAGGACATAGTACAAGGTGCTTAGCAAACTGTCATACTGACTAAAGACTGAAACCCACATGAATTTTTCATTAATGTGACATCAAAATATCAAAATTTGACAAACATACCTTCGAAGGATTTAGTTTTCCCTACTTCTACATCCCCACCCTGGGCCAGGTTTATCCACTTGACACTGAAAAATCCATTAATAGCCATGCCCGAAGCCCAAATTTGTTAAACCTCATAAAAAAAAATTAACATATATATTATGAAGTGTGTAGACAAGTAGTATCCCACAAGCCCTAAACATCAATGTTATAGCACCACTCCACAAAGGGAGGCAGTACAGACCACTGAGTAATATCACCAGTTAAGTCAGTCAGTGGTTACTGCTGCCATGACCCACCACTGAACCATCTGCAACCCCCTTCCCTCTGTATCTTTGGTCATAGTACCTTGCACAACTGCAAAATCATATGACTAAGAACACAATGAACAGGCCATTAAATGACGAATACCTGTGTCTGGGACGCCTCCTTAACTAATAAACTAACACATTCCCATCAGTGTTCCTTGAAAATGTGAAATGGTACAACATGCAACATTGATACTTTAGCTTTGATTAATTTGTATCAAAGTTTTTGTGTAATTTTGCTGAATGTACATACACATACATCATTGTAAAACCATGGCCAATAAAAACTTGTGGCCCAGTTTCATCATGCCACATCACATGGGCTCTGCAGCTGAAATGATGATGAAAAAAGAGACACCTAGGGGTAGCGAGAACTGAAGAGATGTCACTACCAAGTGTGAACAGGTTTCCAAGTGTTTTGAGGCATAAATTACTATGTTGAAATTAAAACAACCTTCAAGCACATTAAGTTTAAAACTGACTACGTATATAATTTGTATAGATCAAAATCTATATTATAGCTACAATCTTGCACATGACAGAACACAACCCTACTGTTCACTAACTCTTCAAACATACCTTTAGTATTTGCACACCTTTGTTCAAATTTCTGCTCTTTCACCTATATTTGTACTCTTTCATGCACATACCAAACTGGAAATGATTATCTTAAAAAGCTTGTGAAATACAGTGGTACCTTGACTTACGAGTTTAATTCTTTCTGTGACCGAGCTCATAACTCAATTCTGTAAATCTCAAAAGTCAAATCAACATCAATTTTCACTCATTGAAATTAATTGAAATGCCATTAACGCATGCCCCCAAGCCCAAAAAAACACCCCAGGGGCAGGAGAAAATACTTCAATATAATGCTAATATCTATTCTACAACTTATTTATCTATCAGAATTGATCTAATATGACATAATAAACACTATACGTAACATAGAAACATGATATTTATACTCTAGAATAAATAAAATAGGCCATAATATGGCAAGTGTCCAGGACCAGTCCGAGCATATAAAATCATTACTGCTCCTTCCTATAATGTGTTCTTTGGTCCTGGATAAGAGAAAATGGAGTTTTTGAGAGGCTAACTGCACTAGATCACTAGTGCAGCGATATATGAATATCTCAGAAGTAAGTTATTGACTTATTTCATAAAGGCCACCATTTATTATTGAAGTAAATGCAATAATATTGACAGGAATCATAAAAAAATGATTGTTTTACAAATGGATTGTGGAATATTGGAAATATTCCAAATATTTTGGGATTTGTGTGGGAGTAAATGGCAAGATATTTAGCAAATGTTAAAAACTTAGTAATTTTTTTTTTGTAGAATAACTAAAGATAATTACATGATTACCTCCAATGAGAACATCGCACTAGCATTGTTTTATAAGTACTTAGTCCAAAAAACCACCTTTCGTTGTGCCATTTAGGCCAGGGTTCCTGCCAAATGTCATTTTCAGTAAAAAAAAAATTCAGCAAAATTTTTTTTGCTCGTAACTCTGATTTTGGCTTGCAACTCAAAGCAAAAAAATCAACTGAGCGACAGCTCGTAACTCGGAAAACTCGTAAGTCAAGGTACCACTGTATAACAAAATTTAAACAAAATAAAACTTTCAATTGCCACACATTTAAAAAAGTTGAAGACCCTCCTTTTTGATCAAAGACTACCCAAAAAAATGTCAGCTCTGAGAATAGGTGTGGCAATTAATTAGTGCTTGGGGATAGTATAACCCCCCCCCCACAAAAATGGTAGAGTCCTACAATGATCAATAATAATAAATGGATAATAAATATAACAACGTCACCTTTAGTTTTACTAAGGTACATTAACCTTGGAAGTTTGAGGTTAATTCAAAGACATTCTCAAGGTACTGCATGGAAATAAAATAGAAAAAATTACAAAGAACTCAGAACACTAATAGCCCTTTGAATTTATACAAACTCATTTCATTTGACTTTGATCTAAGGTACATTTTTATTTTGCAATTCTATTTGGGACTCTTACTCTCCAAGCACACAAATTTTCAAAAATCAATCTAAGTCATAAATGCTTTTCAACAGTTTTGATTTCTATTCCATTAACTCCTGGGTCTTAAAAATATAACTAAATTAATTACCTGAATAACTACTCCATCACCAAGTGTGGCTTGAGCATCAACCATTCGTATCTTGGCACGACAGTCACGAAAATTGAGGGTTTTTATCATTTCATGTATGTCTGTTTGGCCGATAATTGGTTCGCTCATGGAATTGTGGCCCCCATGCATAAATGACGAATTATTACTGAAAAACCTGAAATATAAAAATACAGTATGAAGCAAATATAAAAAAAATAAGGTAAATAACGTACTATCAAATTAAAAAAAAAAAGATAAAAGGAAGGAATAAAAAGCCTAAATTGACACAGTACTGTACTTAAAATTAATATACAAAGACTCTTTGTTTAATACAAATAAAAAAAAAGGACATGCATTCACCATCAACCATTCAATAGACAACTTGCCAGAAGTGTACAGACACTGCAATTCAAATGACCCTCTGAGGTGCAACATCCCCACCCTTCCTTCATGGTGCAATCATCGTACCATGATTTTTTTTTTCCAAACACACCAGCCATCTTCCACTGAGGTAGGGGGACCAAAAAAAGAATGAAGCCAACATTACAGTTCAGATGAGCCTACAAACTGCAATATCCTCACCTTCGAAGTGAAGACCCTATACAGTGGACCCCCGGTTTACGTTATTAATTCGTTCCAGAATGCTGTTCAAGTACCGTTACCAAACGAATTTGTTCCCATAAGGAATAATGTAAATTAGATTAGTCCTTTTAGACCCCCTAAAATACACTTACAAAAGCACTTACAAAAATACACTTACATAATTGTTCGAGTTTGGAGCTGTACGGAAACTGGGGGTCCACTGTACTTCCCACCTCCAGGATGCAAGTCCGGCTACCCGGTTTGTCTGCATCACTTTACAAAAATAATATTGACTGCAATATGAATACAAGTTCAGGGTTATACTACCAAAAAACAAGGAGAGTTTGTAGGAGAAATAAATTTAATGGAAAGTGGAGCTAATCAGCACCACTTTCTAAATACAGAAGTCAATGAGAGGAATGTGTAGCTATACATAACACTTCTATTCTTCAGTTACCTGCTCCTCTTGTTGGCTACATGATGACTCATGATACAGCATTACTTTTTACATACATTGAAAATTTCTCTGTTTCAGTGCTCTGTATTAAGAGTTCATCGGATATTGTTTCTGGGGAATCAGAATGTCCTAGAAAAAGGAGCAAGAAATTATGAAATATCGGCAAAAATCTCTTTACAAAGCACAACAGGAATCACAGAGGGGCAAACATCCTGCATCCTTAAGTATCTTGTGCTGGAACGTAGCACAGGTCAAACCAGCATAAAAAGTTCCTTATTTATTTAAAATTGTTGAATATAATGTCGGACCGACCGACCGAAACGTCATCGTAAGCTCCCGTCTCCTATGTACGTCTCCTATGTACGGGTTATTTGGGTTATTTGCGTTTTAACCCTTAAACTGTCCACACGTAGATCTACGTTCACTCCCGCACTGCTCCGAATATTTTGAAAAAAAAAAATCTTTTTTTTTTTTAAAAATGAAGACGCATTTTTATAAACAGGATAGGCTAAAAAAAAAATTTTAGGGCCAGTACTTACCGAGATATAAGCCCTACAAGTTGGTGCTGGATGCTCACCTGACGGCAACAACAAGTCCTGCCTTGCAGAAGTAATGCGATATACTTTTTTTCTAGTTTTTATTTTATTTTATACAATTTTTATGTTCTGGTAATTACAATTTATAATAGTTCTTGTGATTTCATAGCCAATCTTTGTTCTAACACTAATATTAGGTACTGAAATAGTACTCAAATAGTCACAATGACACCAACAGGTGAACAATTTCACCTGCCTTGGTCATTTACTATTGTCTATAAATATATACAAAGTATTTATAGGTCCCAGCAATGTTTTAGACATCCTGGAGTATATATGAAACTCCTTGAAGAATGGTGTTATGACAATTGTCAGATAACTACTGATATGACAGTGACATTGATGAATGAATGTGTGCAAGGAACCCTTGCTTTGTTTTCACTGTCTGTATCTGTCTATCTATCTATCTGTCTATCTATCTGTCTATCTATCTGTCTATCTATCTGTCTATCTGTTTCTATTTATCTGTCTAGCTCGGCTTATCTGTCTTTGTTTGCCTGCCTATGTGTGCCTGGAGTATAATATGAAACTCCTTGACTAATGGTGTTATGACAAGTGTCAGATAACACTGACAGCCCAATGACATTGATGAATGAATGTGCCAGGGAACCCTCGCTTTGTTTTCACTGTATCTGTCTATCTATCTGTCCATCTGTCTATCTGTCTGTGTCTCTGTCTAGCTCTGCTTATCTGTCTTTCTGTCTGCCTGTGTGTGCCTGGAGTATATGAAACTCCTTGAAGAATGGTGTTATGACAAGTGTCAGATAACACTGACAGCCCAATGACATTGATGAATGGGAGCAGGGAACCCTCTCCTTGTTTCACTGTCTATCTGTCTGTCTGTCTAGCTCTGCTTATCTGTCTTTCCGTCTGCCTGTGTGTAAATTTCCGTCTGCCTGTGTGTGTGTGTGTCTTTCGGTCTGCTTGTCTCAGTCTGAGTGCGGCTCGTAAGCCAACAGGTATTATACGCGATGCAGAAGTGACAATGTGACAATGCGTATTACTTGCCAGTCATGCGTATTATGTCTTATATATACAAGCATTGTATAGGACTTTGCCTGGAATTTTTGGGTTATCCTAGGTAATTTACACTATGTATAATAACTGTACTTATGTGTACATGTGAGAGAGATATTACAGATATATATAGATAGACAGATACAGATATATAGGACAGATAGATATAGACAGATATATACAGAGATATAGACAGATATAGACAGAGATATAGACAGATATAGACAGATATAGACAGAGACAGCCAGAGACAGCCAAAGCCAGCCTGCCGAATATATAAGAACATAAAAGAAGGAACACTGCTGAAGGCCTACTGGCCCATGCAAGGCAGGTCCATGTCACCCCAGCTTAGACCAATGACCCACCTAGTCAGGTCACATCCTCTGAAGGAAGGAGCACAGCATCAGACCTAGTAGCACAAGCTAGTCAGGTCCAACTCACACCCACCCACAGCCACTCATGTATTTATCGAACCTATTTTTACTTTCCTCTTATAAGGGAAGTGTTAATGCGACATGACATCAGTGAATCCATGGTGTTTGCCACATTATTTGCTCCAGCTGGCACTCAATTGAACTAGAGCTCCCAAAGGTACTAAGTGGTCCCAGATTTTTTAATACTGCGCACACTGAGGGCGCAGACCCATTCTTTCATGTCTAGGCGACTCAGGCCAATTGCACTAAATTTGAAGGAATGAAAATAAAACGTTGATCTACGTTCGAGCAGTACGCGTACAAACGTATATCTACGTTTGGACAGTTTAAGGTTAAAGAGCTTAGGTTCAGGATCATAAAATCGTTCATGAGGAAGTACTAAACCTGTAGGTACAGTATTATCCTGCTTGGAGAATGGGAGGTAATCATGTCTGATCTGGCAAAGGGGATGACAGGTCCAATTCATTCTACAAAAGGCTGAAAGGAGGGAGGGGGAGAGAAAGCTTTGAGTGCTAGGGGTTTGGACATCCAACATGCATGAGCATGTTAGATAGTAAAGTACTTTTTATGATCTGATGTGCTGTTGGAGAGTGAGCAAAGTACAGTGGTCCCCGAGTAACTGAACACCCCGGAAATCGTACAATTATGTAAGTATAATATTGTAAGTGCTTGTGGAAGTGTATTTTAGGGGCCTGAAATAGACTAAGCTACGTGACATTATTCCTTAAGGGAGTAAATTCGTTCAGTAATGGCACTTGAGCAGGCTTCTGGGATGAAGTTTTTTCGGTACTCGGGGGACCACTGTACCATTGTGAAGGGATTCTGGGGAAAACCAGTTAGCTGGACTTAAGAGTCCTAGAGATAGAAAGTACACTGCTTGCACTCTATAAAGATGGGGTGGGGTACTGAAGTTGAAACGGTCATCTCATCTGTGATAGCGGCATGCTTCTGGAAAGAGTGGATGACGATAAAAGTATTTCCTCTTTCGGGTCACCCTAACTCAGTGGGAAATGGCTGGTGTGTAAAAAAAAACTGAATCAGCCTAAACTGTTTAGAAGATACATCAAGAATAGGTAGCAAGTTCCTAAATGCTGTAAAGAGTTTTCATGAGGATAGCGAGGCTCAGGTTAGGGCATGTAGGAGAGAGGGAGATTACTTCCCAGGAAAAGTAATCTTAGACAAGGATGTGTAATGTCACCATGGTTGTTTAACATATTTATAGATGCGATTTTAATGTGTACATGTATGCCAGCACAGTGTGTAAATTTACTTAGGTACAGGTACAAAGTATAATTATCAGTTATAATAATAATGCAGGTATGTAGTCCGCCTGGGCTACATAGCTACACGATATTTAATGTGGCCCAGAGCCATATTATTATCATCGACATACCATGTTAACTGAGTTTAATCGTTTCTATCAACTACCTTTAGATGCCATCAGAAACAAAGGGAGAAGTACTGAATAATTTGTGCTGAGAATTGCAAACAAAAGCGTTATGTAGTAAGGGGAGTCACGTAATGTTTTCCCTCCGCCCGGTTACCACACCTTCATAGTACATAAACATAAAATGTTTATATGCTATGTACAGTGGACCCCCGAGTTTCGTAAGGTTATTATTTCGTAAACATCGTGTTTCGTAAGCTTTTTTCGATTTCGAGAATCGAAATGGCTCGTGTTTCGTAACGTATTAGACCTGTCCGCCTGCTCCGCGCCTGCGCAGGATGCAGGACGCCGCCAGTGAAGCGTTGTTTACCATTGAGAGAACATTACCTAGCGGCTCTTTCAAACATTCACACTACATTTGGTGTCTTTTTTGGTAGTTTAGTGATTGTCACTGTGAAATAAGTCACAATGGGTACAAAGAAGCTTCCTAGTGGCACCCTGTGGTAAAGAAAGTGAGGAACACCATCGAACTGAAGAAAGAGATTATAGAAAAATATGAGAGTGGTGTACGTCTGAGTGATCTTGCCAGGATGTACAACAAAACCCCATCTACTATCAGCTCTATCCT
>WNWK01006693.1:0-33923 GCA_009830355.1 Cherax destructor | reverse complement strand
GTGTGAACGGTTTCCAAGTGTTTTGAGGCATAAATTCTATGTTGAAATTAAAACAACCTTCAAGCACATTGTTTAAAACTGACTACTATATAATTTGTATAGACCCAAAATCTATATTATAGCTACAATCTTGCCATGACAGAACACAACCCTACTGTTCACTAACTCTTCAAACATACCTTAGTATTTGCACACCTTGTTCAAATTTCTGCTCTTTCACCTATATTTGTACTCTTTCATGCACATACCAAACTGGAAATGATTATCTTAAAAGCTTGTGAAATACAGTGGTACCTTGACTTACGAGTTTAATTCTTTCTGTGACCGAGCTCATAACTCAATCTGCTCGTAAATCAAATCAATTTTCCTCATTAAAATTTAAATTGAAATGCCATTAATCCGTTCAGCCCAAAAAAACACCCGGGGCAGGAGAAAAAAACTTCAATATAATGCTAATATCTATTCTACAACTTATTTATCTATCAGAATTGATCTAATATGACATAATAAACACTAAAAGTAACATAGAAACATGATATTTATACTCTAGAATAAATAAAATAGGCCATAATATGGCAAGTGCCCAGGACCAGTCCGAGCATATAAAATCATTACTGCTCCTTCCTATAATGTGTTCTTTGGTCCTGGATAAGAGAAAAATGGATTTTTTGAGAGGCTAACTGCCTGATCACTAGTGCAGCGATATATGAATATCCAGAAGTAAGTTATTGACTTATTTCATAAAGGCCACCATTTATTATTGAAGTAAATGCAATAATATTACAGAATCATAAAAATGATTGTTTTACAATGGATTGTGGAATATTGGAAATATTCCAAATATTTTGGGATTTGTGTGGGAGTAAATGGCAAGATATTTAGCAAATGTTAAAAACTTAGAATTTTTTTTTTTTGGAGAATAACTAAAGATAATTACATGATTACCTCCAATGAGAACATCGCACTAGCATTGTTTTATAAGTACTTAGTCCAAAACCACCTTTCGTTGGCCATTTAGGCCAGGGTTCCTGCCAAATGTCATTTTCAGTAAAAAAAATTCAGCAAAATTTTCTTTTCTCGAAACTCTGTTTTTGGCTTGCAACTCAAAGCAAAAATCAACTGAGCGACAGCTCGAACTCGGAAAACTCGTAAGTCAAGTACCACTGTATAACAAAATTTAAACAAAATAAAACTTTCAATTCCACACATTTAAAAGTTGAAGACCCTCCTTTTTGATCTAAGACTACCCAAAAAATGTCAGCCTGAGAATGGGTGTGGCAATTATAGTGCTTGGGATGTATAACCCCAAAAAATGGTAGAGTCCTACAATGATCAATAATAATAAATGGATAATAAATATAACAACGTCACCTTTAGTTTTACTAAGGTACATTAACCTTGGAAGTTTGAGGTTAATTCAAAGACATTCTCAAGGTACTGCATGGAAATAAAATAGAAAAAATTACAAGAACTCAGAACACTAATAGCCCTTTGAATTTATACAAACTCATTTCATTTGACTTTGATCTAAGGTACTTTTTTATTTTGCAATTCTATTTGGGACTCTTACTCTCCAAGCACACAAATTTTCAAAAATCAATCTAAGTCATAAATGCTTTTCAACAGTTTTGATTTCTATTCATTAACTCCTGGGTCTTAAAAATATAACTAAATTAATTACCTGAATAACTACTCCATCACCAAGTGTGGCTTGAGCATCAACCATTCGTATCTTGGCACGACAGTCACGAAATTGAGGGTTTTTATCATTTCATGTATGTCTGTTTGGCCGATAATTGGTTCGCTCATGGAATTGTGGCCCCATGCATAATGCGAATTATTACTGAAAAACCTGAAATATAAAAATACAGTATGAAGCAAATATAAAAAAAAAAGGTAAATAACTTATCAAATTAAAAAAAAAAGATAAAAGGAAGGAATAAAAAACCTAAATTGACACAGTACTGTACTTAAAATTAATATACAAAGACTCTTTGTTTAATACAAATAAAAAAAAGGACATGCATTCACCATCAACCATTCAATAGACAACTTGCCAGAAGTGTACAGACACTGATTCAAATGACCCTCTGAGGTGCAACATCCCCACCCTTCCTTCATGGTGCAATATGTACCTGATTTTTTTTTCCAAACACACCAGCCATCTTCCACTGAGGTAGGGGGACCAAAAAAGAATGAAGCCAACATTACAGTTCAGATGAGCCTACAAACTGCAATATCCTCACCTTCGAAGTGAAGACCCTATACAGTGGACCCCCGGTTTACGTTATTAATTTGTTCCAGAATCTGTTCAAGTACCGTTACCAAACAATTTTTCCCTAGGAATAATGTAAATTAGATTAGTCCTTTTAGACCCCTAAAATACACTTACAAAAGCACTTACAAAAATACACTTACATAATTGTTCGAGTTTGGAGCTGTCGGAACTGGGGGTCCACTGTACTTCCACCTCCAGGATGCAAGTCCGCTACCCGGTTTGTCTGCATCACTTTACAAAAATAATATTGACTGCAATATGAATACAAGTTCAGGGTTATACTACCAAAAACAAGGAGAGTTTGTAGGAGAAATAAATTTAATGGAAAGTGGAGCTAATCAGCACCACTTTCTAAATACAGAAGTCAATGAGAGGAATGTGTAGCTATACATACACTTCTATTCTTCAGTTCTGCTCCTCTTGTTGGCTACATGATGACTCATGATACAGCATTACTTTTTTCATACATTGAAAATTTCCTCTGTTTCAGTGCTCTGTATTAAGAGTTCATCGGATATTGTTTCTGGGGAATCAAATGTCCTGAAAAGGAGCAAAAATTAGAAATATCGGCAAAAATCTCTTTCAAAGCACAACAGGAATCACAGAGGGCAAACATCCTGCATCCTTAAGTATCTTCTGAACGGTGCCAGGTCAAACCAGCATAAAAGTTCCTTATTTATTTAAAATTGTTGAATATAATGTCGGACCGACCGACCGGCGTCATCGTAAACTCCGTCTCCTATGTACGGGTTATTTAACGTTTAACCCTTAAACTGTCCCCACATGAAACTCGCACTCACTGTCGAATATTTTGAAAAAAATCTTTTTTTTTTTTAAAAAAGAAGACGCATTTTTTTAAACAGGATAGGCTAAAAAAAAATTTTAAAGGGGCCCGTACTTCGGAAAATTTGGCCCCCGGGGTTTGGGGCCCGGTGCTCACCTGACGGGGAAAACAAGTTCCCTTCAAAAGTAATGTATATCTTTTTTTTAGTTTTATTTTTTTTTATACAATTTTTGTTCTGGTAATTTCAATTTATAATAGTTCTTTTGATTTCATAGCCAATCTTTGTTCTAACACTAATATTAGGTACAAATAGTACTCAAATATTCCAAAGGCCCCGGTGGCAAATTTTACCCGCCTTGGATTTAAATATTTTATAAATATATAAAGTATTTATGGTTAACAATTTTTGACATCCTGGGTATATATGAAACTCCTTGAAGAATGGTGTTATGACAATTGTCAGATAACTACTGATATGACAGTGACATTGATGAATGAATGTGTGCAAGGAACCCTTGCTTTGTTTCACTGTCTGTATCTGTCTATCTATCTATCTGTCTATCTATCTGTCTATCTATCTGTCTATCTATCTGTCTATCTGTTTCTATTTATCTGTCTAGCTCGGCTTATCTGTCTTTGTTTGCCTGCCTATGTGTGCCTGGAGTATAATATGAAACTCCTTGACTAATGGTGTTATGACAAGTGTCAGATAACACTGACAGCCCAATGACATTGATGAATGAATGTGCGCAGGGAACCCTCGCTTTGTTTTCACTGTATCTGTCTATCTATCTGTCCATCTGTCTATCTGTCTGTGTCTCTGTCTAGCTCTGCTTATCTGTCTTTCTGTCTGCCTGTGTGTGCCTGGAGTATATGAAACTCCTTGAAGAATGGTGTTATGACAAGTGTCAGATAACACTGACAGCCCAATGACATTGATGAATGGGAGCAGGGAACCCTCTCCTTGTTTCCACTGTCTATCTGTCTGTCTGTCTAGCTCTGCTTATCTGTCTTTCCGTCTGCCTGTGTGTGTAAATTTCCGTCTGCCTGTGTGTGTGTGTGTCTTTCGGTCTGCTTGTCTCAGTCTGAGTGCGGCTCGTAAGCCAACAGGTATTATACGCGATGCAGAAGTGACAATGTGACAATGCGTATTACTTGCCAGTCATGCGTATTATGTCTTATATATACAAGCATTGTATAGGACTTTGCCTGGAATTTTTGGGTTATCCTAGGTAATTTACACTATGTATAATAACTGTACTTATGTGTACATGTGAGAGAGATATTACAGATATATATAGATAGACAGATACAGATATATAGGACAGATAGATATAGACAGATATATACAGAGATATAGACAGATATAGACAGAGATATAGACAGATATAGACAGATATAGACACAGAGACAGCCAGAGACAGCCAAAGCCAGCCTGCCGAATATATAAGAACATAAAAAAGAAGGAACACTGCTGAAGGCCTACTGGCCCATGCAAGGCAGGTCCATGTCACCCCCCAGCTTAGACCAATGACCCACCTAGTCAGGTCACATCCTCTGAAGGAAGGAGCACAGCATCAGACCTAGTAGCACAAGCTAGTCAGGTCCAACTCACACCCACCCACAGCCACTCATGTATTTATCGAACCTATTTTTACTTTCCTCTTATAAGGGAAGTGTTAATGCGACATGACATCAGTGAATCCATGGTGTTTGCCACATTATTTGCTCCAGCTGGCACTCAATTGAACTAGAGCTCCCAAAAGGTACTAAGTGGTCCCAGATTTTTTTAATACTGCGCACACTGAGGGCGCAGACCCATTCTTTCATGTCTAGGCGACTCAGGCCAATTGCACTAAATTTGAAGGAATGAAAAATAAAACGTTGATCTACGTTCGGAGCAGTACGCGTACAAACGTATATCTACGTTTGGACAGTTTAAGGGTTAAAGAGCTTAGGTTCAGGATCATAAAATCGTTCATGAGGAAGTACTAAACCTGTAGGTACAGTATTATCCTGCTTGGAGAATGGGAGGTAATCATGTCTGATCTGGCAAAGGGGATGACAGGTCCAATTCATTCTACAAAAGGCTGAAAGGAGGGAGGGGGAGAGAAAGCTTTGAGTGCTAGGGGTTTGGACATCCAACATGCATGAGCATGTTAGATAGTAAAGTACTTTTTTATGATCTGATGTGCTGTTGGAGAGTGAGCAAAGTACAGTGGTCCCCCGAGTAACGAACACCCCGGAAATCGTACAATTATGTAAGTATAATATTGTAAGTGCTTGTGGAAGTGTATTTTTAGGGGCCTGAAATAGACTAAGCTACGTGACATTATTCCTTAAGGGAGTAAATTCGTTCGGTAATGGCACTTGAGCAGGCTTCTGGGATGAAGTTTTTTCGGTACTCGGGGGACCACTGTACCATTGTGAAGGGATTCTGGGGAAAACCAGTTAGCTGGACTTAAGAGTCCTAGAGATAGAAAGTACACTGCTTGCACTCTATAAAGATGGGGTGGGGGTACTGAAGTTGAAACGGTCATCTCATCTGTGATAGCGGCATGCTTCTGGAAAGAGTGGATGACGATAAAAGTATTTCCTCTTTCGGGTCACCCTAACTCAGTGGGAAATGGCTGGTGTGTAAAAAAAAACTGAATCAGCCTAAACTGTTTAGAAGATACATCAAGAATAGGTAGCAAGTTCCTAAATGCTGTAAAGAGTTTTCATGAGGATAGCGAGGCTCAGGTTAGGGCATGTAGGAGAGAGGGAGATTACTTCCCAGGAAAAGTAATCTTAGACAAGGATGTGTAATGTCACCATGGTTGTTTAACATATTTATAGATGCGATTTTAATGTGTACATGTATGCCAGCACAGTGTGTAAATTTACTTAGGTACAGGTACAAAGTATAATTATCAGTTATAATAATAATGCAGGTATGTAGTCCGCCTGGGCTACATAGCTACGATATTTAATGTGGCCCAGAGCCATATTATTATCATCGACATACCATGTTAACTGAGTTTAATCGTTTCTATCAACTACCTTTAGATGCCATCAGAAACAAAGGGAGAAGTACTGAATAATTTGTGCTGAGAATTGCAAACAAAAGCGTTATGTAGTAAGGGGAGTCACGTAATGTTTTCCCTCCGCCCGGTTACCACACCTTCATAGTACATAAACATAAAATGTTTATATGCTATGTACAGTGGACCCCCGAGTTTCGTAAGGTTATTATTTCGTAAACATCGTGTTTCGTAAGCTTTTTTCGATTTCGAGAATCGTAAAATGGCTCGTGTTTCGTAACGTATTAGACCTGTCCGCCTGCTCCGCGCCTGCGCAGGATGCAGGACGCCGCCAGTGAAGCGTTGTTTACCATTGAGAGAACATTACCTAGCGCGCTCTTTCAAACATTCACACTACATTTGGTGTCTTTTTTGGTAGTTTAGTGATTGTCACTGTGAAATAAGTCACAATGGGTACAAAGAAGCTTCCTAGTGGCACCCCTGTGGTAAAGAAAGTGAGGAACACCATCGAACTGAAGAAAGAGATTATAGAAAAATATGAGAGTGGTGTACGTCTGAGTGATCTTGCCAGGATGTACAACAAAACCCCATCTACTATCAGCTCTATCCTGGCAAAGAGAAATGAGATGAAGGAAGCTAATGTTGCAAAAGGGGTTGATATGTTAACAAAAAATAGATCGAAAACAGTGGATGAGGTTGAGAAGTTGTTGTTGGTGTGGATCCATGAAAAACAGAGAGCGGGTGATAGTACAGTGGTACCTCGAGTTACGATATTTTTTCGTTCGAGAATGCTGTTCAAGTGCCATTACCAAACGAATTTATCCCCATAAGGAATAATGTAAAATAGACTAGTCCTTTTACACCCCCAAAAATATACTTACAAAAGCATTTAAAAAAATAAACTTACATAAAAGGGCGATTTTGGGGACCATCGTAACTCGAGGTACCACTGTATTTCCATGGCGATAATTTGTGAAAAGGCAAGGAAGTTGCACGCAGATTTTGTCAAGACAATGCCTGCAACCAGTGGTCAGGCAAGTGATTTTAAAGCCAGCAAAGGCTGGTTTGACAGGTTTAAGAAACGTAGTGGCATACACAGTGTTGTGAGACATGGTGAGGCTGCCAGCTCAGACAAACGTGCAGCTGAAAAATTTGTGCATGAATTCCAGGGGTTCAAAGAGGCTGAACAATTCCTCCCCCAACAAGTGTTTAACTGTGATGAAACAGGCCTGTTTTGGAAGAAAATGCCCAACAGGACCTACATTACTCAGGAGGAAAAGGCCCAGCCAGGACACAAGCCTATGAAAGACAGGCTAACTCTTATGATGTGTGCCAATGCCAGTGGTGATTTTAAAGTGAAGCCTTTACTGGTGTATCACTATGAAAATCCCAGACCCTTCAAGAATCACAGTGTTGACAAGAATAATTTGTGTGTGCATTGGAAGGCTAACACCAAGGCATGGGTCACTACGGAGATTTTCAAGGAATGGGTGACTGGAGTGTTTGGCCTTACTGTGAAGAAATACCTCTTGGAAAAGAAATTGCCACTCAAGTGCCTCCTGATACTGGACAATGCTCCTGCTCACCCTCACAACTTGCAAGAGTGTTTGTCTGACAAGTTTAATTTCATCAGAGTGAAGTTCTTGCCTCCTAACACCACTCTCCTCCAGCCCATGGACCAGCAGGTCATTTCCAACTTCAAGAAACTGTACACCAAAGCACTGTTTGAAAAGTGCTTTGAAGTGATCTCGGACACTGAGTTGACCCTAAGAGAGTTCTGGAAAGATCACTTCAACATTGTGCATTGCATACGCCTTATAGGTAAGGCTTGGGAGGGAGTGACTTCCAGGACTTTGAACTCTGCTTGGAGACCATTGTGGCCAGGTTGTGTCCAACAGAGGGATTTTGAAGGATTTGAGGCTGACCCTGACCTTGACCCTGACGACCCTGTGCCTGTTGTGGACTCTATTGTGGCATTGGGGAACAGCCTGGGGTTGGAGGTGAGTGGTGAGGATGTGGAAGAGTTGGTGGAGGAGCACAGGGTAGAGCTAACAACTGAAGAGCTGCAAGAGCTTCATCTGGAACAGCAACAGACCACAGCTGAGGTTATTGCTTCAAAGGAGGAGGGTGAGAGACAGAAGGAGGTGCCCTCTTCAGTGCTTAAGGAGATGTGTACAAAGTGGAATGAGTTGCAGACATTTGTTAAAAGACACCACCCTGAGCAAGCTGAAATGAGCCTTCTGTGCAGCCACTTCAGTGACAGAGCCATGTCGCACTTCAGGAAAGTGTTGAAGGGTCGCCAGAAACAGAGGACTCTGGACAGTTACTTTACCAGGCAGGGGTTTGGTGACTCTCAAGCTGGTCCTAGTGGCATTAAAAGACCAAGAAGGAAGTAACCCCAGAGAGGGACTTGTTACCTGAAGTCCTTTTGGAGGGGGATTCCCCTTCCAACCACTAACTCCCTGCCCCTATCAGCAACTCTACCTTCCAGATGCCTGCAACTCTTCAATAAAGGTAAGTAAATGTATATATATATTGTTTTTAATTTAGTATGTGAATATTTTTTTTGTGGAACGGATTAATTGTATTTACATTATTTCTTATGGGAAATAATGGTTCGAATTTCGTAAACTTCATGTTAAGTACTAGCTCCTGGAATGGATTAATTACGATACTCGGGGGTCCACTGTAACATGTTCCTTATATAATTTTGAAGAAAATATCATAGATGGATTAATGAAAATTTCTATATTAACGTAAATAAGACTTTTAACGTGCCCAAGAGTGATTTATATTAGTACATATTACATAGCATATAAACATGTTTATATGCTATGTAACATGTTTCTTATATAATTTTGAAGAAAATATTACAGATGGGTTAATGAAAATGTCTATATTGACGTAAAATAGGACATTTAATGTGCCCAAGAGTGATTATTATTATATAATAGAGAGATGTGCTCACGGAGAATGTAAACAGAGTGGTGTGCGCCGTATTGGAAAGACAACTCGCCGTATAGAAAGTTTTGGTCATAATTTGAAATCGCCGTATTAGCGGAACGCCGTAAAGCGGGGCCCTACTGTATTTCATGTAGGTGTGGTAGCCAGAGGAGCTATCACACCTGACTTTGTATAATAAATACTCACCTCTCACCCTACATTAAAACTACAAATATTTTAAGTAATAAGTGTATTGTATGTGTATTTTATGTTTTTATTGTTTTTAATGCCTAGCTTTATTGCTAACTTAATATATGATAGTGTAAACATGTTATGAAGCATCTGTATGCATTTATAAGTGAAAAAAGTGTGATTCACTTTAAAGCGATTTCTGCTTTACGGCAGTAGCCTGGAACCTAACCAGCCATATAAGTAGTGCCCTCCTGTACAAGCATAACTCTTGCTCCTGTAACTACAAGAAAGGAAATTATAGATAGATAATTACCAGTTAAGGATATGTAACTTACATATGCAGGCCTTTATTTCCTATCTTTAATATCACCAGTCAAGGGGAGAAAAAAAGTTTCCACCCACTCACCGATGAAGGTGCATGGGGGCCTTGTTGAGCACCGTGTAGTACTGGCGCACAAATTCAAGGCCAACGCATTGCGGTGATGGAGTTTCCATGACCATCCTCTGCTATAACTCCTGCAAATAAAATATGAAGTTAAAAAACTTCTACACGTTAAAAAAATAAATCCCTCACGCATTTCAAACCAGCACATTATATAGGGGACTGGGGTGCTGAGGTACTGTAGAATCCTAGCACTATGGAAATGAAATGGAGGAATAAATACGAGTAAGATTAGGTAACTGAATGGAGTGGAGTTCGAGACAAGGAGCAAGCCAGTTCTAAAACTAGAAGACCAGAGTGACAGCCAATGTATCATTCCAACTTAATAAGATTCATCCAACTAGGTACGTATATTTCTAAACACACCAGGCAGGAGAGAATGGTCCCTGCAGTGACCACAAATGCAGGATTTTACCAATGAATCCCACATTTTCACTTATATAGGGAAGGATGTTAGGGTCTTTATTATATTTACAAAGCACCAGAACCTGTTGATTATACAGTGCTTAAGCATATTCTATGATTATACAACAAATTTACATTACCAATACTAATTTAGTACTGCCATAAATCATAATCACAGCACAAGAGAACTATTCAAAATTTATTTTTTTTACTTTCCACAATACATCATTCACAATCCATGTCCATAAAATATTTCATGTCACTGGCAAGGAGTGTGACCAAATAGTATAGACAAGAGGGAAAATATCCCCACTATTTATGCTTTAAGAGATGCTGGGTTCTTAGTCTGGCTGATCACTAAATAATTTCCAGCTTTCTAAATATTTTTTTTAACAACACATCAGCCATTTCCCACCAAGGTAGGGTGGCCCGAAAAAGAAAAACTTTGATCATTCACTCCATCACTGTCTTGCCATGCTTACACTACAGTTATAAAACTGCAACATTAACACCCCTCCAACAACATTTGAATAGTTTCATGTCGTCCTTTTTTTATAGCTTAATCGCTTAACTTACCTGTTAATGCTACACTTTATCGGTCTGCCGCTACAGGTTTTATCGACTCCTGCTGCTTGAGTATCGTACATATTGTAGAATCACTGAAGGCACATTCTCCCCTCTCTCTTCCTCCTCCACTTTGGTACTTTGCTATGAGATCTTTCTTGAATTCTATCATGCTTCTCACCTTCTTTACCAAAGGGCTGGCACTAGGAGCTTTCTTTAGGCCCATGGTGGCTTATTTAGCAGTCACACACAATAAACAAGCGCAAAAAACAATGGATTATTACGAAATGTTTTGTATGACCTCGCAGGCTAATGTTCACTCGCCGAGAAACAATGCCTCACTGACTCAGAATGAGTGTGGGAGGCTTTGTGCACGTGCGACCACTAGGAAGTGTTCCATACAACCGACGAAATCAGAGGTAAGTAATGAAAACAGAGCCTATATTTTGACAAAAAAAGTCAGCGATAACCAAAAATCACGAAAACAGAGGGTCCACTGTATATGAGAGGGGGGATGGGGGTGTAAAAGAACAAGAGGAGATAGTAGTACGTACAGTGGACCCTCGGTTAACGGCCATAATTCATTCCAGAATGCTGTTCAAGTGCTGTTACCGAACAAATTTATTCCCATAAGGAATAATGTAAATTAGATTAGTCCTTTTAGACCCCCAAATATACACTTACAAAAGCACTTACAAAAATACACTTACATAATGGGTCGAGTTTTGAGCAGTACGTAAACCAGGGGTCTACTGTATAATTGTAGCAGTAGTATAAACAGTGAAGGGAGTAGTGGTAGTGACAAGAATCAGAGAGTGGAGTGTTAGCAAAGTAGTAGTAGTAGTGGAGGTAGTCTAAGAACAAGAGAAAAAAAAAAAGGAGCACTACAGTAAAGCTAATGGTCTATGAAGGTAGCACAGAACCCAAACTTCAGAACTCACGACTTGAACGGATCTTTATCTCCTCACCTTACCTCTTAACCCTTTGACTGTTTCGGTCGTATATATACGTCTTACGAGCCAATGTTTCGGACGTATTTAAACGTGTAAATTCTAGCGGCTTCAAGTGAAGCAGGAGAAAGCTGATAGGCCTACATGTGAGAGAATGGGTCTGTGTGGTGGGTGTGCGCAGTATGAAAAAATCGGGGACTCAGTGGTGCATTGTGGGAGTGCCATGTTTGTAGTCCTTGTTCACCATGCCTGGCGGTAAGAAGTACCTCACTCCCCGGCGAATTGGAGGTCTTCTCTTCCCAAGTGATAGTTCTAACAGCGATGGAAGTGCCAGTGAAAGTGAATTCCATGGTTTTCAAAAGGGTGTGACCGAAAGCAGTGCACAGGATAACATAATTAGTGATGAAAACCCAGATGACCCACAACCTTCCACCTCTGGTGCTGGGCCATCTCATTCATGTTCACCTGTACCAGGATGAAAGAGGAAACTATTTCACCGTGTACAGGACTCTGATGTGAGCAGTGTAAGTGATAATGACAGATTTCAAAGTTATTGAAAGCAGTTCTAGTGGCGACAGTGAGGGAGAGTATTCTCCAGTGAAGCGGCAGTATGTACGACGCTACATGCATTCTGGTAGTGTGCCATATGCTATTCCAAGGAAAAGGAGTAAATCTCGGAGTACATCTCTTGACCCTACACCACGAATTGATAGTGAAGATGACGATATTGTTACAATGGGGATGCGTAATGTGCGTGGGGCAGCAAGTAGTGGTGTTGGCGGTAGCATGAGTCATGTGGCACCACGAGCGGGCCACGCTGCTAACTCAGCACAGCCACAACCACCCCCACACTTCCACAACCACAACCACCTGTCAAAATCCAGTACCCACCAGCAGACTGCACCTGGGATTGGCAGCAAGGTGACAATTTTGTTCCCAGTCCCCATGACTTTGATGAAGCACAAAGTGGAATACGGCCATAGTGTACATTTGGGAACAATGCCACTGAACTGGAAAGCTTTCAGTTATTCTTCGATGAACCCCTGATGGACATTATTGTCAGGGAAAGCAACATATACTATGAGTACACCATGGCAAACACATTTCTTTCACCAAATTCACGGCTACACCAGTGGAAGGACACAACTGTGGCAGAGATGTACTTGTTCTTTGCCACAATAATGCTTATGCCACATGTGTATAAGCACACTGTCACCACATACTGGTTGACAGAACGCCTAATTTCAACCCCAGGTTTTAGTGATATTATACCAGTGAATCGATTTTTGATACTGTTACGTATGCTACACTTCTCAGACAAAACAAGGCCTGACAGAAATGACAGGTTATAAGCTCTGGAATGTGTTCATGTAACTGAAACAAAAGTGCTGTATGTATTTTTATCCCTTCAGGAAGCTTGTTATTGATGAGTCTTTGATTTTGTTCAAAGGCAGACTGTCATTCAAGCAGTATATACCAAGCAAGAGGAAACGCTTTGGTATAAAGTTATTTGTACTGTGTGATTGCAAAAGTGGTCTGGTTCTGGATCTAATTGTGTACACTGGCAGTAATACATTGAGAGATACCACGAAGTTATTGGGTATCTCTGGTGATGTGGTTAGAACAATCATGGAACCATATCTTGGTAAGGGGCATATATTATATACAGTGGTACCCCGACTTACGATATTAATCCGTCAGAGAGGGCATATTTTAAGGCGAAACAATCGTTAAACGAATCAATTTTCCCCATAAGAAATAATGGAAATAAATTTAATCCGTCCAAGACTTCCAAAAGTAGTTAAATAAAATATTTTTTAGAACTTTTTGACATTAAATAATACAAAATTTAATAAAGAATACCTAAATACACATGCAAATATTGAACAATAACATGTCACTTACATTTATTGAAGAGTTGTTGATGTGTGGAGGACGGGAGGAGGGAGAAGGTGGAGTAGTATGCTAGTGTTTGGAAGGGAATCCCCTTCCATTAACACTGCAGGTACCAAGTTCTTTTCTGGGGTTACTGGCCTTTTCTTTGAATGCTACACTCCCTGCATGAATGCTACACTCCCTGCATGAATGCTACACTCCCTGCATGAATGCTACACTCCCTGCATGAATGCTACACTCCCTGCATGAATGCTACACTCCCTGCATGAATGCTACACTCCCTGCATGAATGCTACACTCCCTGCATGAATGCTCACTCCCTGCATGAATGCTACACTCCCTGCATGCCTACTACACTCCCTGCATCCTTGCTACACTCCCTGCATCCTTGCTACACTCCCTGCATGAATGCTACACTCCCTGCATGAATGCTACACTCCTGCATGCCTACTACACTCCCTGCATCCTTGCTACACTCCTGCATCCTTGCTACACTCCCTGCATCCTTGCTACACTCCCTGCATCCCTGCTACACTCCCTGCATCCCTGCTACACTCCCTGCATCCCTGCTACACTCCCTGCATCCTTGCTACACTCCCTGCATCCTTGCTACACTCCCTGCATCCTTGCTACACTCCCTGCATCCCTGCTACACTCTCTGCATCTTTGCTACACTCCCTGCATGCCTGCTACACTCCCTGCATAAATGCTACACTCCCTGCATAAATGCTACACTCCCTGCATGCCTGCTACACTCCCTGCATAAATGCTACACTCCCTGCATGAATGCTTCACTCCCTGCACATTCTTTACCACAGGCTTAGCACTAGGAGCTTTCTTGGGACCCATGGTAGCTTATTTAGCAGTTGCAAGCACTAAAAACAGTGGAATAATGACAATATACTGGTATGAATGCGTGGGTGTGGGTGGGTGGTCGCTCTCGCTTGTAAACAATAGCACTGACGCTCCCTGGAGTGCGCGCTCAGCTGGGCGCCAAGCGGACACGTCCGGTACGAATGTCGGTAGACGAAGCAAACATCGTAAGTCACAATCAAATTTCTTATGTTATAAATATCGGTTATCGAAAATAACGTAAGATGATAACATCGTAAGTCGGGGTACCACTGTACTGATAACTGGTACACAAGCCCTTTACTCAGTGATTTCTTGCGAGTGAACATGACAGACGTGTGTGGCACAGTGCGTGCAAATCGTAAACATATGCCTAGGTTCGACGCTGGCACTCGTAGAGGTGAAGTGCAGGTGTTTGCTGCCAATGACATCATGGCATTTCGGTGGCAAGACAAACGTGATGTCACATTGTTGACATCAGTTCACGGACACGAAATGGTAGACAGTGGAAGGCAGAATAGAGAGACCAATGAACCCATTCTAAAACCTGCAGCTGTGATGGACTACAACCTCAATATGCGCTTAGTGGACAAATGTGACATGCAGATTGGGTTTTCTGATTGTGTCTGCAAGAGTTATAAGTGGTACATAAAACTCTTTTTCCATCTTCTTGACATTTCCATGATGAATGCTTATAACATGTACAAGTTGAAGACCAACAACAAACCCAAATATGGTGAATTTTGTTTGTCGGTCATCAGACAAATAATATTCAAGTACCAAGGAACAACACCTGCAATTGACCAGCGCCCACGAAATTATCAACACATGCCCTCTCGTCTGAGGCCTGGTGATCACTACCCCATACAACTGCCTGCTACAACTTTCAAGAAAAGTGCTCAGATGAGGTGTTTTGTCTGTAAACATACCACAAAACGCACACAAAAACGCAGACACACTCGTTTTGTGTGTGAGGAGTGTAAAACACCACTGTGCAGGAGTTCTAGGAAAGTGTCCAGTGACTGTACATTTGTATATATATTATAGACCAATAGTAATGAACATTTTATTTTATTGTTTGTTTGTGTAAATAAGTTTTGTAAACAATATAAAAATACTAATGTTTATATGATTATTGTGTTGCATACGAGTGTATATATATATATACATTGCACCTTACTTTGGTCTCACAGGCCACATAAGTTACGTAAAAAAAGAAAATAGTGAAAAAAACAAGAAATCTACGAATGGAAGTAAACAAAAGTTTACTGAGTGAGCGGCATTCGCTGCTGTTGCCATATGTGGCTCATTTTCTGCCAACTTTACGCCTCCATGTCTCGGTAAGTATTGATCGCAAAAAAATTTTTTAGGATAAAAACAATCGGAAAAATAATCTTAACATTTTGATAAAAAAAAATTTTCTAATATTTCCCGACATAGAATGACAATTTCAAAGGGTTAAGCTGGTCTATATTTTCTCTGCCTTTCCTTTCTTCTGCCTAGGTGAGTTCTATCCTACAAGTTGTCCCTTTTTTATTTTTGTCCTACCCTAATGAGATATTAGCTCTCTTGCAGTGCTCCTTTTCTCTTGTTTATAGACTACCTCCACTACTATTGCTTCACTAACACTACTCTAGAGTCTTGTCACTCCCACTATTCCCTTCTTATTGCCACCCCTGCCATTGTTGCACTGCCACTACAACTACTATCGGCCCTGCCCACCCCTTCCTACATATACACTGGTTTCATTACCTTCGCACTTGTTTGTCTAGTTAATGGTCCAAGTTTGACCGAAAATTTGTCATAAGTTTCATTCTCCTATGCATGGGTTGTGTACTACATATACAATAGCTGTAATAAATGGTACCATATCTGGCAAAATTAGTTTTCAAATCACAGACATCAATGTGTTATCCAAGTGGCAGGTTAGGTAACTTGTTAAAACATTCCCAAGTTATCCAACAACATCTGTTTATTTTAAAGTAGGTTTATCCTAGCTAACAGTTCTACTAAAATTACATATGGAGAACACTTTGCCAGTATGAAAATATCATTAACTTCTTATAGTAGATTGATGGCTCAATAACATCGATGTGATCATTGGCATTTGTAGCACACATAAATGTTGCAAGCATGCACTGGAAGTACATTACATGTATATAGATTACACTTAAAGAAATCCTAAAAAAGTCAATGTGACTAATTTTCCATGGGAGTACAGGTAGGCCATCACTAATCTGGCAATAAGTAAGTTTATTCAGGTATACACAAATACAGTTACATAGATTATCATACACAACAGCATGTGTAGAGAACCTAGGATAACCCAAAAAGTCAGACAGAGTGACTTATTTCCATTGGGATCCTTTTAATACCTTAATATTATACACTGTAGGAGATACATGTTATTACGTATACTATAAAGGATATATACTAGGAATAAGGTAAAAAGAGTTATTTACATTTACATGTGTGTTAGCTAAAAAAATAAAAAATCATTCTCCTCCCTTTCTGTCGCTACATTCATTAGGTACCTTTTGGCTCTCTTCTTGAACTGGCTCATGCTATGACTGGCTTTGACATGTGCAGGCAGTCTGTTCCATTCCTTTATTGCTGTACAATAAAAGGTGTGTGAAGCATGGCCACTGACTGTGGGTACTATAAAGTTGTGCTCTCTTCCCATAGTACTATGACTGCTTTGGTTCCCAGCCTTGACAAAATTGGCAGCAAGATATTCTGGACACTGTGAGCAATTTTATAAACTTGATTTAACTTAAGTTGTTTTACTCTGTCATCAATATTCAGCATATCCAATTGTTGTAATTCATCCGGTTCCATCAGTAATCTGGCACTAATTTTGGCTAGCATAATTTCAAATTTCTAGGGTCACCACACCAACCTGCTGCTACTGTTTGGTGGTGCTATTTGCTGCATAAGTCATTCCAATTTCTTTTTCTCCATTTATTGTTATAACCTGCTTACTTTTATCCCTAGCCATGGTTCCAACGAATAAAAGAAATGCTTATCGTTGTGTAAAGCACATAGTACAGTGGAACCCTGGTTTTCGTACTTAATCCGTTCCAGAAGGTCGTTCTAAATCAGTAACCTATGAAAACAGGAGAAATATTTCCCATAAGAAATAATGTAAATCCAATTAATCCGATCCAGACACCCAAAAATATTAACAAAAAATTATTTTTTTAAAGATTAACTATAGTGTTGCAGCTCTTCAGTGGTTAGCTCTTCCCTGTGGTCGTCCACCAACTCTTCCACATTCATTACTTACCTTAAAATATTTGTAGTCTTAATGTAGGGTGAGATGTGAGTACGTAGTACTTTTTTGTAGCAAGTCACTGACTTTTTTGGGTTATCCTAGGTTCTCTACACATATGCTGCTATGTATGATAATCTATGTAACTGTATTTGTGTATACAGTGGACCCCCGGATTACGATGGCGTTGGATAACTATAAATTCGGAAGACGATACATTTTTCCGTAAAAATAATGGTTCGGTAAACGATGATCCACTTGGGAAAACGCTATTCGTCTTGTACGCGTACACGGCACAACGATCCATCCAGAGTCAGTGTGCCATTGTTTACCAGCAAGTGAGCGCCACCGCCGCATTCATACCATACATTTTGTCATTATTCCATTATTTTTAGTGCTTGCAACTGCTAAATAAGCCACCATGGGCCCAAAGAAAGCTCCTAGTGCCAGCCCTGTGATAAAGGGCTGAGAGGGAAGAATGTCTCTTCTTAAGTGATTCAGTGATTCTACAATATGTTATGATACTAAAGTAGCAGGAGTTGATAAAAGCTATAGCACCAGCCAGCGATAAAGTGTAGCATTAACAGTGTAGCAAGTAAGTTGAGCGATTAAGTGATAGAAAAATGACACGAAACTTAACTTCTCCAATGTTGTTGGAGTTATATAGGGTGACTGACAACACCGCCGTGTGTCTGGCGGCCATCACTATTTAAGGCGTATCTTTCAGTAGCCCTTATACACCCAACAACAAACCCCACAACACCAGTCCTCGCATTCGTAATGATATTTTATTCATTCTAGAGTATATGTCATGTTTCTATGTTATTAATATTGTTTATTATGTCATATTAGATGAACTGTGATAGATAAATAAGCCATAGAGTTTATATTAGTGTCATTTTGAAGGACTATCTTGTCCTGTCCACAAACACACACCCCTGTCGCCGGCACAATTCCAAACATTCGCCAGAAACAGAACTCTCTGGAACACTTTTTTGAGCAACAGGGGTCCAGGGACTCTCAAGTTGGTCCTAGTGGCATTAAAAAACAAAGAAGGGAAGTAACCCAGGAAGAGAACTTGGTACCTGAAGTGTTAATGGAAGGGGATTACCCTTCCAAACACTGGAGTTTACCTGGAGAGAGTTCCAGGGGTCAACACCCCTGCGGCCCGGTCTGTGACCAGGCCTCATGTTGGATCAGAGCCTGGTCAACCAGGCTGTTACTGCTGGCTGCACGCAGTCCAATGTACGAACCACAGCCTGACTGGTCAGGCACCGACTTTAGGTGCCTGTCTAGTGCCTGATTGAAGACAGCCAGGGGTCTGTTGGTAATCCCCCTTATGTATGCTGGGAGGCAGTTGAACAGTCTTGAGCCCCTGACACTTATTGTGTTGTCTCTCAACGTGCTAGTGGCACCCCTACTTTTCATTGGAAGGATGTTACATCGTCTGCCGAGTCTTTTGCTTTCGTAGGGAGTGACACTCGTGTGCAAGTTTGGTACTAATCCCTCTAGGATTTTCCAAGTGTACATAATAATGTATCTCACCCTCCTGAGTTCCAGGGAGTACAGGTTTAGGAACTTTAAGCGTTCCCAGTAATTGAGGTGGTTTATTGCAGTTATGTACATTTTCTAGTTCATCAATTTCACCTGCCTTGAAAGGTGCAGTTAGTGCAGCAATATTCCAGCCTAGATAGAACAAGCGACCTGAAAAGTGTCAACATGGGCTTGACATCCCTGGTTTTAAAGGTTCTCATTATCCATCCTGTCATTTTTCTGGCAAATGCGATTGCTACATTGTTATGGTCCTTGAAGGTGAGATCTTCTGTCATGATCACTCCCAGGTCTTTGACATTAGTTTTTCGCTCTATTGTGTGGTTGGAATTTGTTTTATACTCCGATGAGATTTTAATTTCCTCATGTTTTCCATATCGGAGTAATTGAAATTTCTCATCATTGAACTTCATATTGTTTTCTGCAACTCCTCCTTCCTCTCCCCTCCTTCCATCTTCCACACATCAACAACTCTTCAATAAAGGTAAGTGTCAAGTTATTACTGTTTTATGTACTTTATATCTCATTCTTTTCTGTGTAATTTAATGTGGAAACAATATTTATTTTAATACTTTTGGGTGTCTGAAATTGAATTTCCATTATTTCTTATGGGGAAAATAGATTCGGATTACATTATTTTCAGTTTAAGTTAAGCCCTCTGGAACGGATTAATCACGTAATCCAGGGGTCCACTGTATACCTGAATAAACTTACTAAGTAGCCGGTAGATGTAGGTAGCCAGTAGAGGTAGGTAGCCAGTAGAGGTAGGTAGCTAGTAGAGGTAGGTAGCCTGGGCTACATGCATACACCTACCTACATAGCTACACGATATTTAATGTGGCCCAGAGCCATATTATTACCATCCACATACAGTGGAACCCCAAGTTTCGTACGCCCTGAGTATTGTACTTTTCGAGTTTAGAGCAGTTTTTCAGCTAAATTTTGTCCCAAGTTTCGCACTGTGCCTTGTGTTTCGTCACGCATACCAGACCTGTCCGCCTGCCCACACCTGCATGCCTCCCCGCGCAGCCGTCGTGAGTCACTCTGGCTTAGTTTCTCGAGTGAACATTATATACTAGGCATTTAAAGTGCCCTAGAATGTTAAAATGCATATACAGTACCTACTTTGTAACCGCTCTGAGAACATTAGTTAGTCAGGCGTCATTACCACAGGCCTTAGTGATCATTTCATCATTTACTGGACCAGGAAAATAATTAGGGAATGGATAGGCCTACACAGAACAATAAAAATTATGTCAACTAGAAGCTACAGTAAAGAAATTGGTAAATAGACTACACAGTTGTGATTGGACAGTGATAACAAGTTGCACAGATGTAAATGATGCCTGGGAAAAATTCAAAACAATGTTCACTGCCATCCTTGATAATATTCACCAGTGAAAGAGGTTAGGATTAAACGGAGAACCGAACCCTGGATGACTACTGAGATATTAGATAATATGAAATTCAGAGACCAGTTCCTAAAAAGATTTAAGGCAGACAGGATATTGCAGCACTAAATGAGTTCTAAAGGGTGAGGAACAGAGTGCAGAGGCTTATAAAAGTGTCGTGTGGGTCTTGGGAGAGTATATAGGAGGTCAAAGATACTCCTTGTTGGATGGTTCGGTATATTTACAGTAATTAGAGAGAGTCCAGCACACCTTCTGTCTCGCCTGTAGGTCAACGTAGTGAGGCCGTCTGCCTAAAGGCTGTGCACATGCGCTGAGCCTCTGACGTCAGCGGGTACCGTGACGTCAGCATAAGGGACCAGCTTATAAAGATACACTAAACAAGTGTATATATGATACTGACACGACAGCTCGGCCATGTTATCGTATGACGTCTCGGCATACTATACAACTCTATAGGCTGAACAGACAGGTGGTACTGGTATCTATACAATAGCAAACCTTATAACTTTGACTGTCAGATTAATCTTACTTCTTCTTTAGTTAATGGTACTTAGAGAAATTTAATGGATCTAGATATAATGGATTACATAAATTACAATTTGCAAATTTGATCGATCAATCTGTATTCATGCACTCAGCGGGTTCTGAGGAAGAATAAATATATTTACACGGAAGAAGTTTTAACAGAGAGCTGCTAGCACGATCAACTGTTAAAGCTCAGAACTCGCAGGGAACATGAACACACACAAAAAAATTCTAGATAATGAACACTTAGTAACAAAACACACAGTCGACAATTTCTCTTAACTCAATCATCTAATTATACAGTCTATTTACATTTAACCCCAACTCTGCTGTAAGATTTACATATACAGAATGGTTATCATCCTGGGTGGATCAAACTCTGTTACAGTAGGTAACTCAACTTCTGATTGAGGAGGGTCTACACTGATATCAACAAATGATACTTGGGGTTTCTCAACACTTGACGTGTACGCAGGAGTAACGACAATCAGGTTGTTCCTCTGACTCACTACTAGAAGTTGAAGGTACGGGGTCAGACGGATTATCATTGTCAGTCACAACAGTCTGGTTGTCAGGCTTCGTCTTCGTCACATACTAACTTCATATGATCTAAATGTGCTTCTTTACACTTACCAGTACTAAGTTCTCTAACTTATACTTATTGCCTTGATATGTTCAACTACTCGATATGGGCCAACAAACCTTTGGTCTAATTTAGGCATTGCTGAAGTTTTGTTAAAGTTGAACAACTGACTCTGCCTCGAACTTAGTCGGTTTGCTTTAGTATTAGTTACTCTAGTAAATCTCTGTTGACTTATGAAGGTTACGGTTTCCGAAAACACCTGAGCTTGGCTAAGTACGAGTTGCTATGAAATCATTACATGAGAACTGAAATGTCAATAGGGAACCTCAGGAATGGTAACGTTGACTTGCAAATGCCTTCGAACTGTCAACCACAATATATTATGTAAGAAACTCAAGCTATCGGCATAGGTTCCACAGACTGATTTAAGTCGTATCTTAGCAACAGGAAACAAATTGTCAAAATCAACAAAATAGAATCAGAACCCCTGCCAACAGCATGTGGAGTTCCCCAAGGTAGTATTCTGGGTCCCTTATTATTCCTAACGGAAGCCATACTCTTTGGCACGAAACAAATTGAGAAGGGCAAATAATTTTAATGTCCGGTGTAATGGGGAACCCATCACTTCAGTTTCCTCAGTAAAATATCTGGGAATCCCCTTTGACTCTGCATGTCAGAGAATGATAGAGTGTAGTAAAGAAAGCTAGTGCCAGACTGAAGTTTCTCTACAGACAAGCACAGTGTCTACCTACAGTGTCTAGCCCTTATGCAATGTCATATGGGCTACGCTTGCTCTTCATGGTACTCTGCCTTGACAAAAAAACTGAAAGATAGACTGCAAATCACCCAGAACAAAATGGTAAGATTCATCCTGGACCTGGATCCAAGAGAACATGTAGGCCAGGATGAATTACAACAATTTGATATGCTGAATAGGAAAGCATTGGTTTGGTAATAGAGTTGTCGATGAGTGGAACAAACTCCCGAGTACAGTTATAGAGGCTAAAACGTTGTGTAGTTTTAAAAATAGGCTAGATAAATATATGAGTGGGTGCGGGTGGGTGTGAGTTGTACCTGACTAGTTTGTGCTACTAGGTCAGATGCCGTGCTCCTTCCTTAAGTGAATGTAACCTGACCTGGCTGGGTCGGGGCATTGGCTTATGCCGGTGGGAGACTTAGACCTGCCTCGCATGGGCCAGTAGGCCTGCTGCAGTGTTCCTTCTTTTCTTATGTTCTTATGAATGTTGAAGACAGAGTAAAACAGCTGAAGTTAAATCAAGTTTATAAAATTGCTCAAAAACAGTGACCAGAATATCTTGCTGCCAATTTTTGTCAAGGCTGGGAGCCAAAGCAATCATAGTACTAGGGGGAGAGAGCATAACTTGTACAGCAATAAAGGAATGGAACAGACTGCCTGTACATGTCAAAGCCAGTCATAGCATGAACCAGTTCAAGAAGAGAGCCAAAAGGTGCCTAATGAATGTAGCGACAGAAAGGGAGAATTACTTTTTTTTTTTAGCTAATACACATGTAAATATAAATAACTCATTTTACCTTATTCCTGGTATATATCTATAGTATAATAAGATAATATCTCCTATATAGTATAATATTAAGGTATTAAAAGGACCCCAATGGAAATAAGTCACTGATTTTTTTGGGTTATCCTAGGTTCTCTACACATATGCTGCTATGTATGATAATATATGTACTGTAACTGTATACCTGTATAAACTTACTAAACAGAGTTGTGGATGAGTGGAACAAACTCCCAAGTAGCAATACTGAAACTAAATCATTATTATTATTATAATACTGAAACTAAAACCTTGTGTAGTTTTAAAAATAGGTTAAATACATGAGTGGGTGTGGGTGGGTGAGTTGGACCTGACTAGCTTGTGCTAATAGATCTGATGCAGTGTTCTTTCCTTCTTAAGTGGATGTGAGTTGTACATGACTACATAAGAACGTAAGAAAGAACACTGCAACAGGCCCACTGGCCCATGCGAGGCAAGTCCAATTCTCCCACCGACTTAAGCCAATGCCTTGACATGGTCAGGTCAGTCACATTCACTTAAGAGAGGAGCACTTGACCTGCCTAGCATGGGCCAGTAGGCCTGCTGCAGTGCTCCTTCTGTCTTATGTTCTTAAATAACTGTTCACTTTACCCTTTTTGTATCTTCTTTTACTGTAACTTTTTCACACAACTGAGTTACTTAGTTGTTTTATTTTTTAAGATTATAAAAATTACTGATTTCCACAGTAACTTGCAGCCTGGCTTTAAATATTAAGCTATTACAAGGAGCCTAATGGGAATAAGTCAGTCTGACATTTTTTAGTTATCCTAGGTATTTTACACATACGTTAAACTATGTTTGATAATTGTATTTGTGTACCTGTACTTAAATAAACTTAAGTTAGAAAGCGATACAAAGGAAGGCTGACGAGCAGCTACGGAGGTCAGGCCAAAAATGTGCTATCTTCTTCACCTAAATCACCACAATGCCCCAAAACTGATCACCCAATGACTTCTAGAAAATACTGAGGAAATCCTCAGAGGAGTGTGTAGCAAGAAGAGGAGAATGAGTGAAAACGGTAGAAGAGGAAGGTGATGCAGACCGGATAAGGCCTCACCACATCACGCTTCTACACTCCTTCACACTTAATAAATATATGAAGTACTCTCATGCAATATATGGGATAATGAACGAATTAGGCAAAGGCTCAATGCTTCTTTGATGATATACCCTGAACCTATGAGGTCCGTGGTAGATGTGAAACACAAAGAAACTCAGTACAAGACTTGACACTACTCCCATCGATAGGGACACCGGTAACTTCCTCTATTTATTTCCTTCTTATTTAAACCTACGTGCCCATATTTCACAAATTACAAGCCCCCGTCACTCTATTAACTAATACCTCGCATCCTCTAAAAATCAATAACATACATACTTTACGAGCGAGTAGAAATTTGCTTAAATAGATGACGTATTTTGCTGGTGTAATATGGCTGTTTGTGGTGGTGCGTAATGGCCGAGCGCGCACCCTCGCGTCTCCCTCCCAAAAGGTGACCATGCGGTCTCTCCCTCACTCACGTTTTGTCGCCGAGATGCTCACTAACACCCGCCAACTTTGAATTATATATTGATCTCTTTTTACCTTCCCATCTATACCGCTAGTAAGAATGGAGCTGGTAAAAATAGAGCTGGTAAAAATTTGGGCACTAAAATTAGTGAGATCATTATAATAATTGGGAAGGCGTCAAACCCGAAATAGTCATGATAATAATATAATAATAATATATTTATTTACTACAAGTACATGTACATGGTATACAGTCCTATATGACATCAATGACATACTACTATATAGAAAGCCGCTTGTTATGCAAAGCATTTCAGGCAAATTACGTCAGTGTCCCAGGATGCGACCCACACTAGTCGACAACACCCAAGTACCCATTTTATACTGATGGGTGAAGAGGGACAGGGACAGCAGGTGTCTTATGGAAACAAGTCCCAAATGTTTTCCAGCCGTACCGGAAGAGATTCGAACCCCGGGCCTCAATGTGTGAGGTGAGTGCGCTAGCGATCGAGCTACAGGACACCTAACTTTGGACTCCAGTGGAAATAAGTCACTCTGTCTGACTTTTTAGGTTATCCTAGGTTTTCTACACATATGCTGCTATGTATGATAATCTATGTAACTGTATTTGTGTATACCTGAATAAACTTACTTACTTACTATAACTTTTTGGTAACAAGTTATAGTAATTTTATTCAGGTATACACAAATATAGTTACATAGATATCATACATAGCAGCATATGTGTAGAGAACTAAGTATAACCATTGGGGTCCTATCTAAGGAAGAGTAGCAACTCCAATTCCATGGATCAACAGGCCTCGTCAGCATTAAGGCACCTCCTTCGAAGTTTAAAACTAGTGATGAAGGTGAAGATGATAGGCTATAACTCATCAGTTGTGTTCCTTAATTAAGTCACATTGTTCCCAAAAAAGAGCAGAGACTCATGCTACTATATTTTTCATCATACATATGAGCACAGCAATAGGACTAGTGTCCCAATATAAGCAACTCCAACATGTACACATAGAAGACACTTAAAGAAAGTGGTAGCCCACTGAGAAAAAATATATATAGTAAAACAAGGTATATGATACCGATAAGTTAAAGAAAAGAACATGTACAAACACTCAAGACATTCCAGTAGGAAACGTTTCGGTCATGGGAATTTGTTCACAAGAAAACACATTATATAAAGCCAAGTGACATGTGAGGGAAGACAGGCCAGGTGACCCGTTACAGGTGGTGTGCCATAGGGGCTAGCGAAGACCTTTGTTCACAGTCACTATAAACGACAGATGGGGGAAATAACTACATAAGTAAGTCTGAAGATAACACTAAAGTTGAAGATTTAGACACATGTGCAACATCTGGGTATCTTTATTGTAGACGTTTCGCCATCCAGTGGCTTTATCAATACAGATTCTAGGACATAATTTGAAGACAGTAGAACTATATACAAAAGATGAGGTAATCAGTCCCTCAGCCTTAATAATAATAATAATAATAATAATAATAATAATAATAATAGTTTATTTAGACATGGTACAATGATACATAGGTAGACATGATACAATGCTACATAGTTAGGTATAAATGAGGTGTACATGCCAAAAGCCCCTAATATGCTGTGCATTGCGGAGTTGGTGTGAAGAACACCGTAGTAGTGGAGATTCAATCGTCCTAGAACTTGTATTGATAAAGCCACTGGATGGCGAGACGTCTGCAATAAAGACACCAAGATGTTGCACATGTATCTAAATGTTCATCTTGTCGGTATTGTATACCATTCTTGTACAACACTAAAGTTGGTTATACCTGGAGGGTGTTCTGAGGGTCAGCGCCCCCACGGCCCGGTCCATGACCAGGCCTCATGGTGGATCAGGGCCTGATCAACCAAGCTGTTACTGCTGGTCACACGCAATTTTTTAATAATTTAGTTTAATATCTTTATTATGCAGCCCATACCCATCCTGTGGGCGGTAGTCAAAAGATTACAGAGGTAATAATGGGTCCAGGGACTGGGCCCCAAAGTTTTGATAGCTGAACAAGGCACAAAGGTAATGAAGTCACAAGTTACAAAGGTAATGAATCATTGTGTGTATTGTTCCAGTCACGGTATTGTGCCTTTTTTTGTTAGTAATGAATCATGCAAGTAAGTAAATTTACTTACTTACGCTTATACATGGTTACAATCATGAACAAATTATAAAGTAATGAGCAATTCACACGTCCACACCCGTAATGACTTATTAGTGCAAATATTAATTGTTGGGTCACACCCAATGGCATGGTGGCTAGCGCTCTTGCTTCACGCACTGAGGGCCCGGGTTCAATTCCCGGCGGGGCCGAAACATTTCGAAGTGTTTCGTTACACACATACAACAGGCCTAGTGTCTAATCGACATGTGCCTAGGACAAAATGGTAACTAACTAACTAACACAAATAGGTGAGAACACGTACATACACACACGAGCACACGCACTCATACATGAGTGCTCAAATACACACGCAAACACACACACAAGCACACGCACAAGCACACATTCACAGCCAGGAGCTGAGTCTCGACCCCTGCAACCACAATTAGTTGAGTACACATAAACACACATGGTAATGCTTTATTTACAGGGAGCAAAGTCAGGGTATTTTTCCAGAATGGTTTGTAATATACCACTGTGGGTAAAATACTTTGACATATCTTGAACATTTCTGACTGAGTTGTCTCTAAATTCATTAATTTTATCGCACTCCAATACATAATGACGCAGGGTGTGACAATAGTGCATCTGTCAAAGTTTACATTTAGTTTGGTCTACTTCTGGTGGTGGTGATTTAACCTGCCAAAGATACTTATAACCCAGCCGGAGGCGGGCGGTAGTGACATCCAAGAGTCTGCTTATTTTGTTGGATGCACCATAGACATGTGGCTCCTCCTGCATGATAGAATGATGATAAATGGACTGACTGGTGTCAATCTCCCTGAGCAAACCGACGTACAAACCACAGCTCAGCTGGTCAGGTACTGACTTTGGGTTTCTGTCCAGCTCCCTCTTGAAGACAGCCAGTGGTGTATTGGTAATCCCCCTTATGTATGCTGGAAGGCAGTTGAACAATCTTGGGCCCCTGACACTTATTGTGTTGTCTCTTAGCGTACTCATGGCGCCCCTGCTTTTCATTGGGTTATGTTGCACAGCCTGCCGAGTCTTTTGCTTTCGTATATCATCAATTAATTTCTGACGAGGACACTACAAAGCTACAAGATGACCTGAATAGATTGATATTGTGGTGAGAGAAGTGCCAGATGCAATAATGCGCAGAAAAGTGTTAAGTTCTAATCACAGGAAAAAAAAATGCCTATGGCACTTATAAGATAAATAATGTAGATCTTAAACAAAGTTAATGCGAAAAAGAGAGGAATTCTAGATAGCAGTAATTTAAAGCCAAGACAAGCTAATAGAATTATTGGCTTTATATCAAGAAGTATAAATAGCAGAAGCTGAAAGGTTATAACTCTGCTTTCCCTTCAAAACGAATAAATCTTTCGCCTTTTTGAAAGGTTATATCTCTAGTATATCTATAGTTAGACCTCATTTAAATTACGCTGCCCAGCTCTGGTCCCCATATTGCAGAATGGACATAAATTCGTTGGGAAATATACAGAGAAGGAATATTCCATATACCAGAAACCTTTCCTACGAAGGTAGACTTAAGGCACTGAATTTGCAATTTCTGGAAAGACGGATTATTATTATTATTATTATTATTATTATTATTATTATTATTATTATTATGGGGGAGCGCTAAACCCGTAGGGATTATACAGCACCTGTGGGGGATGGAAGCCATTCAGGCTCAATTCAGGGAACCGAAGCACATACCCAATTCCCTAGATCAAGAGCCCCTCACCAGCGTCAAGGAACCTCCCTTGAGGGGTCTGGAAAGACGGAGAATTAGGGAAAATGAGACTGAAGTGTTCAAATGGAAAACATAAATAAAGTAGATATATTTTGGTCCCTGCACGATCCCAGAAAGGTATTCGTGTATTGCATAACCCCAGGCCGCTGTACGCCAAGCAACGCAGAGATTAATGCACAGTTGGCACAAGTTTATATTACAGTCAAGTAATATAAACTTATGCCTTGAATATTTGAAGCGAATCAGATTTGGTATTCACAGGTTATCACATGCACACAAATTTTCCCAAATTTTTTTAATAAAAATTGCAACTTAGGACACATACAGCCCTAAACTAATTCAACCTTACACTAAGAAACGTCAGCTCTGATGCCAAACTAAAGCGAAATTCTCTTGTTATCTGAGAGAGACCAATATCCTAAATTATTTCAGAGCATTAGGCAGTCAGAATCTGAATTTCAAGCTATCAGCGCTGAAAGGTAAAGGTAATTAGATGAGGCACTCATATATTATCACATGAAAATCAGCATTTAAATTTTGCTATTTTTTTTCTATAAAAAAGCAACTTGTCATGATTGTGACCAGATCTACCTGAGTTCATTACCTTTGTAACTTGCTCAGCTATCAAAACTTTGAGGCCCAGTCCCTGGACCCATTATGTACCTCTGTAATCTTTTGACTACCGCCCACAGGATGGGTATGGGGTGCATAATAAAGATATTAAACTAACTAACTTAAACTAAAAAAGCAAACTGGAACCAAAACAGGTAAAAACAAATCCAAACTTTTATCTAAGTAATATTTACAAGGTTTAAGTATGCATATAGGTAAGTATTTAAGATTCATTAAATTAACATTGCGTAGATTTACCCATAGTCAAAACTGATTGACTCACTAACCGCGAGTTCAATCCCCATCCGAAGTATTTTTTTTTTCAAAACTGATTTATTTCTGATCGGAAGAGACATTTTCCAGTTATTTCACAGACACTAATTTAGATTTTACCACCGAAGTGGCTAGTTTATTGTGCACCCCATATCCATCCTGTGGACGGTAGCGCAAGAACATATGGATACACAAAGGCTAGGCACAAGGCCCCAAAAGGGTTAACAATTGTACATTTGGATTTATATCTACATTTCACTTATCTGTTACAAGCAAATTTATGAAATTTGCTTAGTATAACTGGTATCTTATTTTCATTAATAAGATATCTTGACATGTCACATAGGTTATTATACTAATTCGATTAATAAAAGTGACCAAGAGCTGTGAATCGATCCCTGCAAACACATATAGTGTTGTATATATAATGGTTATATTTATGGATTTGGAAAAGGCGTATGATAGGGTAGATAGGGGGCAATGTGGCAGATGTTGCAGGTGTATGGAATAGGAGGAAGGTTACTGAAAGCAGTGAAGAGTTTTTATGAGGATAGTGAGGCTCAGGTTAGAGTGTGTAGGAGGGAAGGGGACTATTTCCCAGTAAAAGTGGGCCTTAGACAAGGATGTGTGATGTCACCGTGGTTGTTCAATATATTTATAGATGGGGTTGTAAGAGAAGTGAATGCGAGGGTCTTGGTAAGAGGTGTTGGGCTAAAAGATAAAGAAGCAAATACAAAGTGGGAGTTGTCACAGTTGCTTTTTGCTGATGACACTGTGCTTTTGGGAGATTCTGAAGAAGCTGCAGAGGTTGGTGGATGAATTTGGTAGGGTGTGTAAAAGAAGAAAATTGAAAGTGAATATAGGAAAGAGTAAGGTGATGAGGATAACAAAAAGAATAGGTGACGAAAGATTGGATATCAGATTGGAGGGAGAGAGTATGGAGGAGGTGAATGTATTCAGATATTTGGGAGTGGACATGTCGGCGGATGGGTCTATGAAGGATGAGGTGAATCATAGAATTGATGAGGGGAAAAGGGCGAGTGGAGCACTTCCGGAGTCTGTGGGGACAAAGAACCTTGTCCATGGAAGTAAAGAGGGGAATGTATGGAGTATGTTATACCAACGCTCTTATATGGGTGTGAGCATGGGTGATGAATGTTGCAACGAGGAGAAGGCTGGAGGCAGTGGAGATGTCATGTCTGAGGTCAATGTGTGGTGTGAATATAATGCAGAGAATTCGGAGTTTGGAAATTAGGAGGAGGTGCTGGGATTACCAAAACGATTGTTCAGAGCTGAGGAGGGGTTGTTGAGGTGGTTTGGACATGTAGAGAGAATGGAACGAGACAGAGTGACTTCGAGTGTATAAATCTGTAGTGGAGGGAAGGCGGGTAGGGGGTCGGCCTAGGAAAGGTTGGAGGGAGGGGTAAAGGAAGTTTTGTGGCGAGGGCTTGGACTTCCAGCAAGCATGTGTGAGCGTATTTGATAGGAGTGAATGGAGGCATATGGTTTTTAATACTTGACGTGCTGTTGGAGTGTGAGCAAAGTAACATTTATGAAGGGATTCAGGGAAACCGGCAGGCCGGACTTGAGTTCTGGAGATGGGAAGTACAGTGCCGGCACTCTGAAGGAGGGGTGTTAATGTTGCAGTTTTATAACTGTAGTGTAAAGCACCCTTCTGGCAAGACAGTGATGGGTGAATGATGATGAAAGTTTTTCTTTTTCGGGCCACCCTGCCTTGGTGGGAATCGGCCGATGTGTTAATAAAATAAAATTAATAAAAATATTTATAGACGTAATTTTTAAATGGGTGGACCAGTAAGCCAATGGAAGGCCTAGGTCAGATGACCAAAAGCTCCAGCTGCGGGTCATCATATGACTATGACCCTCGTCAGGAAACACTTGTCCTATTTCTTGACAAACCTTACCTAACCTAATCTGAATCTTGGTAAACCTTCCATTGATAGCGTCCTCAGCTGACATACTGAGGATCCGGGTTCGATCCAGGCATGGTGGAAGCGTTGGGTATGTTACCTAACACCTGTTGACCCTGTTCACTTAGAAGTAAGTAGGTCACGGTGCCCCGTGCCACGGTGTCTAGGTGGCAAAAGCTCTCGCTTCACACGGTGAGGGGTCTGGGTTCGATTCCCGGCGAATGGGTGGAAACATCGGACGTGTTTCCTTAAACCGGTTGTCTATGTTCACCCATCAGTAATAATGGGTACCTGGGTGTTAGTCGACTGGTGTGGGTCGCATCCTGGAACAAACTGACCTAATTTGCCCGAAATGCTTTGTATAACATGCGGCTTTCTATATAGTAGTATGTCATTGATGTCCTAGGCCTGTATACCCTGTACATGTACTTGTAGAAATAAAAATATTATTATTATTATTATTATTATTATTATTATTATTATTATTATTATTATTATTATTATTATTATTATACCGGGCTGTGGTTGACGTTGGACTGCGTGCGGCCAGCAGTAACAGCCTGGTTGATCACTCTGGTCAACAGGAGGCCTGGTCACAGACCGGAGCCGCGAGGGCTTTGACCCCTGGAATTCTCTCAGGTAGACTCCAGGTATACCAGGGGTTAGTGGATTGTTGCGTGTCGCATCCTGGGGGACAAGATTAAAGAACCCCAATGGAAATAGAGACATTCCCCGATGACACCTGACTCTATTGGGTTATTTTGGGTGACTAACCTTCTGGGTTGAAAATCTAAACAAAATTTTAACTGATTTTATCTTTGCAGAAGAGGCGTTCTCAGTTATTGCACAGAACCCAACAAAATGTGCGCCTACTCAGCCTCAGGCAAAGAAGTTTTCATCCATTCCATAAGATTTTGAAGCTGATCAGAAAACATTTTTAGTTATTTAATATAAATGAATACTTTCAATTTATTTAATAATAATAATAATCATAATAATAATAATAATAATTTATTTCGGCATGATACAAAGTTTGTACAAGGTGAATGACATTTAGGTGTACATGCAGAAAGCCTTTTTATATGCAGAGCATTTCTGGCAAACTTAAGACTAATAATTAGATTTTAGATTTTGCCACCGAAGTGGCTAGTTTATTTGCACCCCATATCCATCCTGTGGACGTGGCGCAGACATATAAGAACATAAGAACATAAGAATGGAGGAACACTGCAGAAGGCCTACTGGCCCATACAAGGCAGGTCCTTATCAAAACCACAACTACCTAAGAATTCACTCCTGCACCCACGACACCAATCCCAGCCCCTCCCACTATATATTTGTCCAATCTCTTTTAAAGCCACCCAAGGTCCTAGCCTCTATCACCCTAATCGGAAGATTGTTCCACGCATCTACAACTCTGTTCGAAAACCAGTACTTGCCTATGTCCTTTCTAAATCTAAATTTATCCAATTTAAATCCGTTATTTCTCGTTCTTACTTGGTTCGATATCCTCAGTATTTTATTTATATCTCCTTTGTTTATGCCCATCATCCACTTGTACACCTCGATGATATCTCCCCTCATTCTACGTCTCTTCAGAGAGTGGAGATTCAACGCTCTAAGTCTATCTTCATACGGGAGATTTCTTATACTGTAAATCATTTTAGTCATTCTTCTCTGTATGTTCTCCAACGAATCTATATCCATTCTGTAGTAAGGAGACCAAAACTGAGCTGCATAATCCAAATGAGGTCTCACTAGTGATGTATAGAGCTGTAAAATAACTTTTGGACTTCTGTTGCTTATACTTCTTGAAATAAATCCTAGTAATCTGTTAGCCTTATTGCACACTTAGGCACTGTTGTCTTGGCTTTAGATTCCTGCTTACCATGACTCCCAAGTCTTTTCACATTCTGTATGATCAAGCTCAACTTCACCTAGTTTATAAATTCGAGGGATATTTTCATTACCAACGACTAGCACCTTACACTTGTCCACATTGAACTTCATCTGCCACTTTTCAGACCAAGACATTAATTTGTCCAAATCCTCCTGGAGTTCATTGGTATCCTCCCCCAGAATGAATTATACGGCCTATTTTTGTATCATCAACAAATTTACTCATGTCACTTGCAATTCCTTCATCAAGGTCATTTATGTAAATTATGAACAACAATGGGCCCAAAACTGATCCTTGTGGAACGCCACTAGTGACTAATCCCCATTCAGATTTGACCCCATTAATGGAAACTCTCTGCTTTCTATTGGTAAGCCATGCCTCTATCCATGCTAGAACTTTACCTCCTATACCATGAGCTGCCACCTTTCTTAAGAGTCTCTTGTGAGGTACTCTATCGAAGGCCTTACTGAAATCCAAGTAAACTATATCATATTCTTTATCACTGTCTACTGCCTCAAATGTTTTATTGA
>WNWK01006692.1:59499-102793 GCA_009830355.1 Cherax destructor | reverse complement strand
TTTACCTGTGTAGATAATGACACCCAACACAAGACCAGTCCCCGCCCACATAAAAAACAGTTTTATCCCAAAAATTTTGCTTGGTGATATTGTTTGTGTCGCCCCTTAAAAATAAAGGCCCCGTCAAAAAAATGTTCTTGAATGGATAAAAGTAGGCACTAAATTTTTTTGCTTGAGATACATAAAAATTCCGGATTTTAGGAGGTCATTTGGTTTGGTGTATTCCTATCTGAAAGTAAAATTCTCAGCAACAGAAGAATCTGTTGCAGGAAGGGGGGTCAGGAAGACTGGGGGCAATGAAGGGGTCTGTGGCCCAGTAGTTTGCTATATTGTTTTTATATGTGTGTGGATAAGCATGACAGTGCCAAGGAATAAATACATTTCACCCACTTGTATCTTTCCACCTGCGCAGCCGTGACGATTCTGAAAATCTGCATGGTCCATTGTATACTGGTAGTACAGGTTGGTCTGAGTAACAATCAGGTTCATTATTGGCTCATCAAAGTATAGTTGAAAATAGTCTAACTCTGTAGACTCATTTGTGATGGGACAGTGAGGCATGATGCCACTTCCACTACCATCAAAATTGAAAGGATGTGGCACGAATGGTGTATGTTCAGTCCACTTCCATTTATGATCAGATGGTGCAGGGTGGACCTGTGGCATGGGAGTGACGGAGTGGGGCCAGCACATGATTGAGAGGGTGCCTCGTGGTCCTTTGTCTTTCCCACACCGCCCCACGAGGTCCAGGCACCATGCCACCCACCACCTCTTCCTCCATCCCAGCATACTTTCCTTCATTATCACTTTCACTATCAGTGACTGGGGTTTTGGATCGTGAACTGCCACGACCCTTGCCTCTGACTGCATATGGCCACACTGTCCACACTGGCCACCCCAGAGGTGATGGGCTGAGGGTCATGTGGGTTGTCATAAATAGTTTCACTACTTCCTTGATTATTAGTGGCTATATCACTGTCAAATCCACTAAGCTCGCGTCTCTATCATTTTCCGAGAATAGTAGAGTGCTAATCGACGAGGCGTGAGTGAATCCGGGGTGTGCCATGATGTTGACCCAAGATGGAGCTGAAACTAACTGGGGCTACCATGCGGTACCCTGGCGTCCCCGATTTTTTTCATACTGCGCACACTGAGGGCACAGACCCATTCTCTCATGTCTAGGCGACTCAGGCCTATTGTGCTAAATTTGAACGAATGTAAAATAAAACGTAGATATACGTTCGGTCACTTTCGCGAGTGAACGTATATCTACGTGTGGACAGTTTAAGGGTTAATGTACAGCAATATTCCAGCCTAGAGAGAACAAGTGATTTGAAAAGGATCATCATTGGCTTGGCATCTCTTGTTTTGAACGTTCTAATTATCCATCCTATCATTTTCTTTGCAGTTGTGATCGTGGCACTGTTGTGATCCTTGAAAGTGAGATCCTCAAACATTATCACTCCCAGGTCTCTCACACTATTTTTCCACTCTATTGTTTGATCAGAGTTTGTAGAATACTCAGTTCTAGTTATTATGTCCTCCAGTTTTCCATAACGGAGTAGTTGGAATTTGTCTTCATTGAACATCATATTGTTTTCCGTTGCCCATTGGAAAACTTGATTTATATCTTCTTGGAGGTTAACTGTGTCCTCAATAGATGACAGTCTCATGCAGATCCTAGTATTGTCTGCAATGATGACACGGTGCTGTGGATTACATCTCTGTCTATGTCTGATATGAGGATGAGGAACAGGATGGGGCAAGTACTGTGCCTTGTGGAACAGAGCTTTTCACTATGGCAGCTTCTGATTTGACTGTTGACCACTACTCTTTGTGTTCAGTTGGTTAGAAAGTTGAAGATCCATCTCCCCACTTTGCCAGTTATTCCTTTAGCATGTATTTTGTGCGCTATTGTGCCATGATCGCGCTTGTCAAAGGGTTTTGCAAAGTCTGTGTATATTACATCTTTCTTCTTCTTTCAACAAATTGGACGCTTCCCACCAAGGTGGGGTGGCCCAAAGAAAAAACAAAAGTTTCTCTTTTAACTTTAGTAATGTATACAAGAGAAGGGGTTACTAACCCCTTGCTCCGGCATTTTAGTCGACTCTTACGACACGCATGGCTTACGGAGGAAGAATTCTGTTCCACTTCCCCATGGAGAATATATTACATCTATATTCTGTTATTCTTCCAGTGCATCCAAGACCATATCATAGTGATCCAGTAGTTGCGAGAGGCAGGAGTGACCCGCTCTGAACCCATGTTGCCCTGGATTGTGCAATTTTGGGAATCCAGTGGTTTGCAATCATGCTTCTTAGCACTCTTTCTAAGATTTTTATGATGTGGGACTTTAGTGCTATTGGTATGTAGTTCTTAGCTAATGCTTTGCTGCCACCTTTATGGATTGGGGCTATATCCTTTGTTTTTAGTGACTGGAATTTCACCCATGTCTAGGCTTCTTCTCCATAGTATACTTAAAGGCATGCAAAAGGGGTTTCTTGCAGTTCTTAATGAACACAGAGTTCCACAAGTCTGGGCCTGGGGCTGAGTGCTTGGGCATGTTGTCATTGGCTTTCTCAAAGTCTATTGAAGTTAGGGTAATGTTGGAAATCTGGCATACATTGATGGAGTTTTGAGGCTCATTCATGAAAAATCATTTGGCTCACTAAACACAGTCGTATTGGGATTTCAGTGTCTCACTCATTTCTTTGTTGTCATCTGTGTAAGCTCCATCTTGTCTGAGCAAGGGCCGATACTAGATGTGGTATTTGCCTTGTTTTTGGCATATGAAAAGAAATTTCAAATTTCTTTAAATTTCACTAATCGCTTTTAGCTCCTGCTATCTCTCCTGGGTCCTGTAAGAGTCTTTTAACTTAAGTTTGATACTTTTCACTTCCCTGGTCAGCGCTTCCTTCCGTATATCAGATAATCTAGCGTTCTTGAGGAGCTCAGTGATTCTTCGTCGTCTTCTGTAGAGGGAGCATCTTTCTCTCTCCGGTTTACTTCTTCTGTTCTTCTTTCTTAGGGGATGTGCCTTGAACATACTTCAGCTGCCAGGAAGTTGATCCTTTCAAGGCACTGGTTTGGATCCATGTTATTTAAGATATCTTCCCAACATGTTTCATTTATGACGTGGTTCACCTGGTCCCAGTTGATGTTCTTGTTGAAGTTGTATTTGGTAAAGTCACCTTTATAGCTACGTGCATTTTGCTGATCAGGTCCCTGTGCATGTAAGTCTGAACTTCGATTAGATTGTGATCAGAATTAGTTGTTTTTGATATTATGTCTCTTACCAGGTCCTCATTATTTGTGAAGATAAGTGTGTTTGCCAGTCTTGTTGGCTCCACTATCGCAGAGATTTAGTAGCTCGTGTGTGTGACCTTTCATCTGCGCTGCCTCCGGGGATTGTTTCTCCTATAACATTATTTGCTACATTCTTCCATTTTGTATGCCTGAGGTTGAAATCACCAAGCAGTAAGATGTTTGAGAATGGAGCTGGAAGACTTTTCAGACAGTAATCAATTTTCAGTAGCTGTTGTTGGGAGGTTTCATCTGGTGGCTTATATACAACCACGATGACTAAGTTTTAGTTCTCGATCTTTATTGTTAGAACTTCAACTTCATTTGTGGTGTTTCAACATCTCCATGCAGATGAGCGACTCTTTGACATACAAGCCAACCTCCCCTTGTTGCCTGTTCTTTCTGTCACATCTAAAAAAGTTGTACTCATTTATCCATATTTTGTTGTCAGAGTGATCTTTTGTGTGGGTCTTTGTGAAGGCTGCAAACATCGCATTTGACTCCTCTAGAAGTCCACTGATCAAAGGTATATTGTTGTTGGTGGATGGCTTAAAGCCCTGTATATTAGCAAATATAAATGAGGTTGTATTTTGGGTTTGTTGGGGGGATTTTGTTATTGGCATCAGTAGTTGTGGTTCTGGAGGGCCATGGGGGCCACTGGCTGTGCCTCCAGTCCAACAAGGCTCCAAGGTGGTGGACTGGTTTTGTTATTTCCTTCCATTTCCATTTTTTTGTTTCCTGCCACTAAAAAATCACTTGGAGTGGGGTTGTTGTAACTACTATTGTTTGTCTTGTGAGGTCTGTGCCTCCTGGTCCCTTTCAGATGGTATGCAAGACAGCTGGTATTGTAGCACTGTTTTTGGTGGACCGAAGAGTGGCACATTTCTGGGTGAAAGAATTTACAGGAGAGAGAGAGCGACACACTCCTTTAGACAGGAGGTCACGACATTTTTTGGGATGCCCAAAGTTGCATGTCCCATTTGTTTTTCCTGATATGCCATGCTTACAGATGCCCCAAACATAGAATTTGCACAATTTTACTTTTGGTTGGGTAGATTTTTTGGTATGTGTGTTCTCAATTTGTGCAGTTTCTAGGACTGCACTATAATCCTTAGTATCCAAGCAAAGGCCACCCCGTCCTGCTTCCGGGGAACTACTTTCCCCAGAAGAAGAAGACTCCTCCACTACATCTGTAATGTGGGCTGTGGTCTTGTGCAATGATGGTTTTTATTATTATTATTACATATGATTATTATATTATTATTTTTTTTCAACAAGTCGGCTGTCTCCCACCGAGGTAGGGTGACCCAAAAAGAAAGAAAATCCCCAAAAAAGAAAATACTTTCATCACCATTCAACACTTTCACCTCACTCATACATAATCACTGTCTTTGCAGAGGCGCTCAGATATGACAGCTGAGAATAAGTCCCTCCCAACTGTCACTATCCCAGACCCCTCCTTTAAAGTGCAGGCATTGTACTTCCCAATTCCAGGACTCAAGTCCAACTAAGTCAATTAACTGGTTTTCCTGAATCCCTTCACAAAATATTACCCTGCTCACACTCCAGCAGCTCGTCAGGTCCCAAAAACCATTCGTCTCCATTCACTCTTATCTAACACACTCACACATGCTTGCTGGAAGTCCAAGCCCCTCGCCCACAAAACCTCCTTTACCCCTTCCCTCCAACCTTTTCGAGGACGACCCCTACCCCGCCTTCCTTCCCCTACAGATTTATACGCTCTCCTAGTCATTCTACTTTGTTCCATTCTCTAAATGACTGAACCACCTCAACAACCCCTTTTCAGCCCTCTGACTAATACTTTTAGTAACTGCACACCTCTTAATTTCTACACTACGAATTCTCTGCTCAGTACAGTGGACCCCCGAGTAACGAGCAAAATTCATTCCAGAAGCCTGCTCAAGTGCCATTACCGAATGAATTTACTCCTTTAAGAAATAATGTCAAGTAGGTTAGTCCATTTCAGACCCCCAAAAATACACTTGCAAAAGCACTTACAATATTATACAGTCATACCTCGGTTAGCGATGGCGTCGGATACCGATAAAATCGGTTAGCGATAATTTTTTCGTCAAAATATTGACTCAGTTTACGATGATTGTTTGGTTTACGATATTCGTCCCGGACGCGTCCGCGTGGCGCCCAGCTGTGCGGGCACTCCAGGGAGCGTCAGTGTGCTATTGTTTACGAGCGAGCGACCACCACCCACGCCTCCCACGCATTCATACCAGTATATTGTCATTATTCCACTGTTTTTAGTGCTTGCAACTGCTAAATAAACTCCCATGGGTCCAAAGAAAGCTTCTAGTGCCAGCCCTGTGGTAAAGAGGCTCAGAAATACAGTAGAACTGAAGAAGGAGATAATAGAAAAATATGAAAGTGGAGTGCGTATCACTAAGCTAGCCAGGCTGTATGGTAAAGCCTCTTCTACCGTCGCTACCATTGTGGCCAAGGGAAATACACGTAAAATCAAGGAAGCTGTTGTTGCGAAAGGTGCATTTGTAATCACAAAACAGAGATCGCAAGTGCTGGAAGATGTGGAAAATGTGTTGTTGGTGTGGATCAACGAGAAACAGTTAGCAGGAGATAGTGTTACGCAGGCAATAATATGTGAAAAAGCAAAGCAGTTGCATGATGATCTCGTTAAGAAAATGCCTGCAATGAATGCTGAAGTGAGCGAATTTAAACCCAGAAGAGGCTGGTTTCAAAGATTTAAGAATCGAAGTGGCATACATAGTGTTGTGAGGCATGGTGTGGCAGCCAGTTGTGACAAAAGTGCGGCTGAAAAATATGTGCCTGAATTCCAGGGGTACATAGAGGCTGAAAAATTCCAACCCCAAGAAATGTTTAATTGTGATGAAACAGGCCTGTTTTGGAAGAAAATGCCTAACAGGACCTTCATTACTCAGGAGGAAAAGGCACAGCCAGGACACAAGCCTATGAAAGACAGACTAACTCTGATGCTTTGTGCTAATGCCAGTGGTGATTGCAAAGTGAAGCCTTTACTGGTGTATCATTCTGAAAATCCCCGAGTGTTTGGCAGATGCGGTATCACCAAGTCTAACTTGTGTGTGATGTGGAAGTCTAACAAAAAGGCATGGGTCACAAAGGACATTTTCTTAGAGTGGTTCAATGGCGTGTTTGGCCCCAGTGTGAAGAAATATCTAGAGGAAAATAATTTGCCACTTAAGTGCCTCCTGATAATGGACAATGCTCCTTGTCATCCTCCAACCTTGGTAGAGAAAATTGTGGAGGACTTTAAATTCATCAAAGTGAAGTTCTTGCCCCCTAATACCACTCCTCTCCTCCAGCCCATGGACCAGCAGGTCATTTCCAACTTTAAAAAACTCTACACCAAAGCAATGTTTCAAAAGTGCTTTGATGTGACCACAGACATGAATATAACCCTAAGAGACTTTTGGAAAAATCATTTCCATTTCCTGCATTGTGTACACCTTATAGGTAAGGCTTGGGAGGGAGTGACTACCAGGACTTTGAACTCTGCCTGGAGAAAATTGTGGCCAGACTGTGTCCTAGAGAGGGATTTTGAAAGTTTTGGGGCTGAGCCTCAGAACCCTGAGCCTGCGCCTGAGCCTCAGCCTGAGCCTCAGCCTGAGCCTGTTATGGAAGAAATTGTGGAACTGGGCAAGTCCATGGGGTTGGAGGTGAGTGGTGAGGATGTGGAACAGTTGGTGGAGCACAATGAAGAGCTAACCACTGAAGATCTGCAAGAGCTTCAACAGCAACCGCAACAAGAGACCACAGGTCAGGACAATGGTTCAGAGGAGGAGGAGGTGGAACAGAGATGGAAGAAGGTGCCTTCTTCAGTGATTAAGGAGATTTGTGGAATGTGGAGCAGGGTGCAAGGCTTTATGGATGAATATCACCCTAACCATGCTGTTGCAGGCCGTACTTTCAACCTGTACAATGACACAGTGGTGTCCCATTTCAGGGATGTGTTAAAGAATCGCCAGACACAGAGCTCGCTGGACAGATTTTTTGTTAGAGAGGGGTCCAGTGACTCTCAACCTGGTCCTTGTGGCATTAAAAGAAAAAGGCCAGTAACCCCAGAAAAGAACTTGTCACCTGCAGTGTTAATGGAAGGGGATATCCCTTTCAAACACTAGCATACTATACTCCATCCTTTTCCCTCCTCCCGTCCTTCACACATCAACAACTCTTCAATAAATGTAAGTGAAATGTTATTGTACTATATTTACATGTATTTCTTTAATGTTCATTAAATTGTGTATTATTTAATGTCAAAAAGTTCTAAAAAATATTTTATTTTACTACTTTTGGAAGTCTGGAACGGATTAATTTTATTTCCATTATTTCTTATGAGGAAAATTGATTCGGATAACGATAAATTCGGTTACAGATACACCCTCTCTGACGGATTAATATCGCTAACCGAGGAATGACTGTACTTACATAATTTTACGATTTCCGGGGTGCTCGTTACTCGGGGGTCCACTGTATTTACACCACACATTGCCCTTATGCACGACATCTCCACTGCTTCCACCTCCCCCTCCTCGCTGTAGCATTCACAACCCATGTTTCACACTCGTATAAGAATGTTGGTACTACTCTACTCTCGTACATTCCCTTCTTTGCCTCCAAGGATAACGTTTTTTGTCTCCACAGATACCTCAATGCACCACTCGCCTTTTCTCCTTCATGAATTCTTTGGTTAACCTCATCCTTCATAAACCCATCTGCTGACAAATCTACTCCCAAATATCTGAGAATAAGAAAAATTTTTGGAGTGAGATAAATAGGATAACCCTTTCACTGTCAGTCCTACAATATTAGGACTTGGAAGCCAGTGTCGGTCTGTTATAATACGCCAAAATTCTAGCGGCTTCTAATCTTGCAGGAGATAACTGGTAGGCATACATATGAGAGAGTGGGTCTGAGAGGTTAGTATGCGCACTATAAAAAAAATCCTGCAGCACGCAGTGCATAATAAGAAAAAAAAACTGTCCATGGTTTTCGTTTAAAACAGCAACTTTGTGGTGTACTTTCGTGTGGTATTTATGGTTGGTGTTCTCGTTTTCATGGTCTTATTTGATAGAATGAAAGATATATTACAGAAATAGAGATGATTTTGAATGGTTTATGCACTAAAAGTACCTTATAATTGAGCTCAATGTAAGGGAAATGTTCAATTTTTGCAGATGTTCAAGAGTAAACAAATTACGTCACGTATCCAATACACGTCAACTGGTGGGTTTAATATGCTTTCACATGTTTACAATAATGCAGTAGTCTGCATAAGTGAATTTTCTAGTTTTTGCATGAATAAAAATTCAAAATGGAAAGCAAGCGTAATATAAGAGGGGCCTGAAAACATGACTAATGAAAAGAGAAAATGTTATTTTAGTTCTAGATATGTTTGCATTGTTAAGTGGACCTTATTTTGAATTGGCTTTTCTTGAATTGTGTATGAAATTGGCCAAATTACCAATTTCTTATCACTTTATTTATAAGGGTAGTTGAAATCGGTAAATGGGCAGTTTCTTGTATTCAGTCAATAGAACAAAAGGACTTCTAGCAAAATACATATGTAGCTATGAGTCTGATTGACTGGAAGAATGGAATTGGCCAAAAATAGGGCTCAAAGTGGGCAAACTCGTTGATTCGTAAATATCGCTTAGACTGCTAACTTTGTGAGAGCGTAATTCTGCAAGTTTTCCATCAAATTTCGTACTTTTGGTGTCATTACTATTGGGAAAAGATTCTCTATCATTTCACAAGAAATTTTTTTTTTTTTTTAATTTTTTAACACTGAGAGCAAGTTTGTGACCAGAGGGTCTTGACAGTGAAAGGGTTAAGAAGGGCTAAGGAATAAATGGATTTGACAGTTAAAAGCAGAATAAGAGAGTTAGTAGATGGGGAGTTGGAGGTACAGTTGTACCTTGACTTACGAGTGCCCCATCTTACAAGTTTTCCGAGTTACGAGCCGTCGCTCGGTCGATTTTTTGCTTTGAGTTTCGAGCGAACTTCAAATATGCCGCCACTCGCAGGAGAGGGGAAATATCAAAAACCTTGATAATAACCAATGTGTAACATCCTTTCAATTTTGATACCACTGGTACTGTCATCCTGCCAGAATGTTCTGTAACGTATGCCCTAAGTAAAGAGAAACAATTCTGGAACGTGTGTAATACATGTTCAGCAGGCCAGCTGGTTGGGTGGCTGGCTGGCTGGCTTTGGCTGTCTCTATCTCCTCTCTGTCTATCTGTGTTTCTATCTCTGTCTCTATCTCACAGGTACACATAAATACAGTTATACATAGTGTAAATTACCTAAGATAACCCAAAAAAATCCAGACAAAGTGCTGTACTATGCTTGTAGATATAAGGCATAATAAGCATGACTAGCAAGTACAGTGGACCCCCGGTGTTCGTCCTGCTCCAAACTCGCCCTTTTATGTAAGTGTATTTTTTTAAAAGCTTTTATAAGTGTATTTTTGGGGGTCTAAAAGGACTAGTCTACTTTACATTATTCCTTATGGGAATAAATTCGTTTGGAAATGGCACTTGAACAGCATTCTGGAACGAAAAAATCACGAACACCGGGGGTCCACTGTAATACATAATTTCACTTGTTCAGGAATCAGGCGTGGCCAAATCTGCATCGCCACTCATGAACGTGTTGGTTCATGAGCGGCTCTCTCTCTCTGAGACAGAGAGACAAGTAGAGAGACAGGAAGACAGAAACACATGCATACAGAAAGACAGATAAACAGAGACAGAGATAAACATAGACAGACAGAAACAAACAGATAGACAGACATGTTTATTTGTAACAGTGAAAAATAAATCCAAGGCAGTGCACAATCATTAAGTGTCACTCCACTGGCAGTGGAGTGACACTCGTCTTACACTGTGCTTCAAGGAGTTTCATATTTACTCCAGCATTTCTAAAACATTGCTGGGACCTGGCAAAAAAGGCAAAAATCATTTCTTATTTATAAATACAGTTTTCTTATTTATGACGAAGAGAGGGAGGCAGTAATTTCATGCATTGGCCGCTGAGGTATAACATCTTTTAGGAGTGAAGAAGAGCCAGATTTGAGTGTGGGGAAGGTACGTGAGACATTAGGTAGAATGAAAGGGGGTAAAGCAGCTGGAACTGATGGGATCATGGCAGAAATGTTAACCCTTTCAGGGTCGAGACCCCCGATTCTTAACTCACTCTCAGGGTCGAAAATTTAAAAAAAAAATTATTTTTTCTTTTGAAATGATAGAGAATCTTTTGGTAATGACACCAAAAGTACGAAATTTGATGGAAAACGTACAAAATTACGCTATTGTGAAGTTAGCGATATCAGCGATATTTACACATCAGCAATTTTGCCCACTTTGAGCCCTACTTTCAGCCAATTCCATTGTTCCAGTCGACTAAAATCATAGCTATTTCGCTAGAACTCCATATGTTTTATCGATTGAGTACAAGAAACCGCCCATTTACCGATTTCAACTACCCAATAAAGTGGTCAGAAATTGGTAATTTGGCCAATTTTACATAAATTTCAAGACGCCAATTTCGAAATAGGGTACAGAATAAACTATGCAGACATTCCTGGCACTTACCTGGAGTTTACCTGGGGAGAATTCCAGGGGTCAACGCCCCTGCGGCCCAGTCTGTGACCAGGCCTCATGTTGGACCAGAGCCTGATCAACCAGGCTGTTATTGCTGGCCGCACGCAGTCCAACGTACGAACCACAGCCTGGCTGGTCACGTACCGACTTTAGGTGCCTGTCCAGTGCCTGCTTGAAGACAGCCAGGGGTTTGTTGGTAATCCCCCTATTGTGTGGGTCTTGGGAGAGATAAGTAGGTTGTCAAAGACACTCCTTGTAGGATGGTTACGGTATATTTACAGTATGTGAGGAGAGATCCCAGCCACGTCTGTTCGGCCTGTAGGTCTATCACTTGTGAGCCTGCCCGCCTATGCGTGGCTACGCACATGTGCTGAGCCTCTGACGTCAGTGGGTATCGTGACGTCAGTGGGTATCGTGACGTCACACGCAAAGGGACCAGCTGTATAACTTAAGATGAATGCTGATACACTACACAAGTGTATATATAATACTGACACGACACCCCTGATGTATGCTGGGAGGCAGTTGAACAATCTGTGTTGTCCCTCAACGTGCTAGGGGCACCCCTGCTCTTCATTGGGGGGATGTTACATCGCCTGCCGAGTCTTTTGCTTTCGTAGGGAGTGATTTTCGTGTGCAAGTTTGGTACTAATCCCTCGAGAATTTTCCATGTGTATATAATAATGTATCTCTCCTGCCTGCATTCTAGAGAGTACAGGTTTAGGAATTTCAAGCGTTCCCAGTAATTGAGGTGGTTTATCGCAGTTATGCGTGCCGTGAAGGTTCTCTGCACATTTTCAAGGTCAGCAATTTCACCCTCCTTGAAAGGTGCAGTTAGTGTGCAGCAATATTCTAGCCTAGATAGAACAAGCGATCTGTAAAGTGTCAACATGGGCTTGGCATCCCTGGTTTTGAAGGTTCTCATTATCCATCCTGTCATTTTTCTAGCAGATGCAATTGCTACGGTGTTATGGTCCTTGAAGGTGAGATCCTCTGACATGATCACTCCCAGGTCTTTGACATTAGTTTTTCGCTCTATTGTGTGGTTTGAATTAGTTTTGTACTCCGATGAGATTTTAAATAACATTTTCTCTGTTCATTAGTCACGTCTCCAGGCCCCTCTTACATTACTCTTGCTTTCCATATTGAATTTTTATTCTCACAAAAAATAGAAGATTTACTGTTATGCAAACTACTGCATTATTGTAAAATGGTATAAATAATATCAGCGCACTTGTGAAAAAATATTAGACTCACCAGTTGATGTGTATTGGACGAGTGGCATGATATTTGTTTACTCTTCGTGAAACCAATCAAAATCATCTCTATTTCTGTAATATATCTTCCATTCTATCAAATGAGACCACGAAAACGAGAATACAACCATAAATACCATACGAAAATACAGTGCAAAGTCATTTTTTTAACCAAAAACATGGAGTTGTTTTTTTCTCATGTACTGCGTGCTGCAGGATTTTTTTATATTATGCATACTGACCACACAGACCCATTCTTTCATATATAGGCCTGCCAGCTTCTACCAGATTTGAAGGCGCTAGAATTTTGGCATATAAATTTGGGACCGACACTTGTTCTCAAGCCGTACATATACGGGACTGACCCTGAAAGGGTTAAAAGCAGAGAGCATGTTTAATTCCTTTATATAAAGGGAAAGGGGACAAGAGAAATTGTAAAAATTATAGGGGAATAATATTACTAGGTATACCAGGTAAAGTGTATGTAAAATTTTTTTTTTTTTTCAACAAGTCGGCCGTCTCCCACCGAGGCAGGGTGACCCAAAATGAAAATACTTTCATCATCATTCAACACTTTCATCTCACTCATACATAATCACTGTCTTTGCAGAGGCGCTCAGATACGACAGCTGAGAATAAGACCCTCCCAACTGTCACTATCCCAGACCCATCCTTTAAAGTGCAGGCATTGTATTTCCCATTTCCAGGACTCAAGTCCAACTAAATCAAATTAACTAGTTTTCCTGAATCCCTTCCCAAAATATTACCCTGCTCACACTCCAACAGCTCGTCATGTCTCAAAAACCATTCGTCTCCATTCACTCCTATCTAACACGCTCACACATGCTTGCTGGAAGTCCAAGCCCCTCGCCCACAAAACCTCCTTTACCCCCTCCCTCCAACCTTTTCGAGGACGACCCCTACCCTGCCTTCCTTTCCCTACAGATTTATACGCTCTCCAAGTCATTCTACTTTGATACATTCTCTCTAAATGACCAAACCACCTCAACAACCCCTCTTCAGCCCTCTGACAAATACTTTTAGTAACTCCACACCTCTTCTCCATGGGAAAGTGGAACAGAATTCTTCCTCCGTAAGCCATGCCTGTCGTAAGAGGCGACTAAAATGCCAGGAGCAAGGGGCTAGTAACTCCTTCTCCTGTATATATTACTACAGTAAATGTTTTTCCTTTTGGGCCACCCCCGCTTCGGTGGGAAACGGCTGATGTGTTGAAAGGAAGAACTCTACACCTCCTCCTAATTTCCACACTCCAAATTTTCTGCATAATATTTACACAACACATTGCCCTTAGACAGGACATCTCCACTGCCTTTTTCCGCCTCCTCGCTGCAGCATTTGCAACCCATGCTTCACACCCATATAAGAGTGTTGGTACCACTATACTTTCGTACATTCCCTTCTTTGCCTCCATGGATAACGTTTTTTGTCTCCACAGATACCTCACCGCACCACTCACCGTTTTTCCTTCATCAATTCTATGGTTAACTTCATCCTTCATAAACCCATCTGCTGACAAATCAACTCCCAAATATCTGAAAACATTTACTTCTTCCAAAATCCTTCTCTCCAATGTGATATCCAATTTTTCTTTATTTAAATAATTTGATCCCCTCATCACCTTACTCTTATCTGTGTTCACTTTCAACGTTCTACCTTTACACACCCTCCCAAACTCATCCGCTAACCTTTGCAACTTTTCTTTAGAATCTCCCATAAGCACAGTATCATCAGCAAAAAGTAACTGTGTCAACTCCCATTTTGCATTTAATTCCCCATAATTTAATACCACCCCTCTCCCCAACACCCCTCTCCCCAACACCCTAGCATTTACTTCTTTTACAACCCCATCTATAAATATATTAAACAACCATGGTGACATTACACATCCCTGTCTAAGACGTACTTTTACCTGAAAGTAATCTCCCTCTCTCCTACACACCCTAACCTGAGCCTCACTATCCTCATAAAAACTCTTTACAGCCTTCAGTAACTTACTACCTATTCCATACACTTGCAACATTGCACATTGCTCCCTATCCACTCTATCATATGCCTTTTCTAAATCCATAAATGCAATGAAAACTTCCCTACCTTTTTCTAAATACTGTTCACATATATGCTTCACTGTAAACACTTGATCTACACATCCCCTACCCACTCTAATAATATATTGTATATTTATATACAGTGGACCCCCGGCTAACGACAGGTTTAGATAACGAAAAAATCGTTTAACGAAAGTTTTTTTCGCTCTCGGATAGCGAAAAAATGCTCTGATAGTGAAACGTATTAGACCTGTCTGCCTGCTCCGCACCTGCGCAGGACGCAGGACGCCCGCCAGTGAAGCGTTGTTTATCATTGAGAGAAGATTACCTTGCGCACTCTTTCAAACATTCACAATACATTTATGTTCTTTTTTGGTGGTATATAGTGATTGTCACTGTGAAATAAGTCACCATGGGTCCAAAGAAGCTTCCTAGTGGCACCCCAGTGGTAGCAGGCATGCAGGGAGTGTAGCATTCATGCAGGTAGTGTAGCATTCATGCAGGTAGTGTAGCATTCATGCAGGTAGTGTAGCATTCATGCAGGGAGTGTAGCATTCATGCAGGGAGTGTAGCATTCATGCAGGGTGTAGCATTCATGCAGGGAGTGTAGCATTCATGCAGGGAGTGTAGCATTCATGCAGGGAGTGTAGCATTCATGCAGGGAGTGTAGCATTCATGCAGGGAGTTTAGCAGTCATGCAGGGAGTGTAGCATTCATGCAGGGAGTGTATCATTCATGCAGGGAGTGTAGCATTCATGCAGGGAGTGAAGCATTCATGCAGGGAGTGTAGCATTCATGCAGGGAGTGTAGCATTCATGCAGGGAGTGTAGCAGGCATATAGGGACTGTAGCATTCATGCAGGTAGTGTAGCATTCATGCAGGTAGTGTAGCATTCATGCAGGGAGTGTAGCATTCATTCAGGGAGTGTAGCATTCATGCAGGGAGTGTAGCATTCATGCAGGGAGTGTAGCATTCATGCAGGGAGTGTAGCAGGCATGCAGGGAGTGTAGCATTCATGCATTAAAAGAAAAAGAAGGGAAGTAACCCCAGAGAGGGACTTGTTACCTGAAGTCCTTTTGGAGGGGGATTCCCCTTCCAACCACTAACACCCTGCCCCTGTCGTCCTCCCTATCTTCCAGATGCCTGCAAGTCTCCTCAATAAAGGTAAGTAAATGTTATTTATAAAGCACTATCATCAACTGAGGCTCCTAGATTTTTCTGGGGTTGTAAGAAGTATGTTATTTTGCTACTTATTTGTAGCTAAGCTTGTGGTGTTTTATCTTTAGTATGTAATTCCTTGTAAAGTTTTTAAAATTTTCAGTGATGGCACTACTCTAATTGTAAACCATTCTTTTGTTTTAGCAGCTGTTAGTTTATATCCTCAGTTTATAGATATAGATTCTTGTTCTACCAGCTTTTGGATTAGGAAGACTTCCTTTTGCTCATGAAATAATTCTAAGGCTCTATATAGGTCATCTATAAATCAGGTTCACTCTCCTATCTGTCTGCACTCCAGTCTGACAGTCTCACCTTCAATGCTCATTATCATTGATTTCTTAACTGGTTTTTTACATAATCTGAGTCCCCTCACCCTCCTCCTCATATGCTGATGTTCTTCTCTCGATACGTGCATCTCTCATCCTCAGTTATCGTGCCCTTGCTACATATTGCTAAATAACCCATACTAGTTTAACCTTTTGAGGGTCCGTGCCGTAGTTCTACGGCTTTGAAGCCAGGGTCTGTGCCATAGTTATACGTGATGAGCTCAGCTCACTCAGATAAGCTGTCAGTGGCAAATTTGGGCCTAGATATGAGAGAATGGGTCGATGCAGTAAGTGTGCACCACATAAAACAAATCCTGCATCATGCAGTGCACAATGAGAAAAACAACAACAAATTTGTGGTGCATTTTCATATGGTTTTTATGGTTGTATTCTCGGTTTCTTGGTCTCATTTGATAGAATGGAAGATATATTATGGAAATAGACAAGATTTTGATGGGTTTTAGGACTGAAAATAACTTGAAATTGAGCTCAAAGTTGCGAAAATGTTCATTTTTGCTGATGTTCAAGAGTAAACAAATTACGTCACACATCCAATTCACGTCAACAGGTGGGTCTGATATGCATTCACGGATGCGCTGATATTATTTATACAATTATTACAATATTGAATAACAGTAACTCTTCTATTTTTTGTGTATAAAAATTATTTGTGTGAATAAAAAGTCAAAATGGAATTCATGTGTAAAGCCTGGAAACATAACTAATGAATAGAAGAAATGTCATTTTAGTGCCAGTAATGCCTGCATTTTTTTATTCTGGACCCTATTTTGAAATTGACATACAGTCAACCCCCGGTTCTCGTCGGTAATCCATTCCAGAGGGCCCTTCGACCACCGGTTTGGTCGAACTCCGATTCTATTTTCCCTATAAGAAATAATGGAAATAAAATTAATCCGTTTCAGACATCCAAAAGTATTAAAATAAAATATTTTTTTTAACTTTTTGACATTAAATTATACACAATTTTATGAAAAATTAAGAAATAATAGTACAATAACATGTCACTTACATTTATTGAAGAGTTGTTGATGTGTGGAAGATGGGAGGAGGAGAAGATGGAGTAGTATGCTAGTGTTTGAAGGGAATCCTTCCATTAACACTGCAGGTGGCAAGTTCTTTCTGGGGTTACTGGCCTTTTCTTTGAATGCTACACTCCCTGCATGAATGCTACACTCCCTGCATGAATGTTACACTCCCTGCATGAATGCTACACTCCCTGCATGAATGCTACACTCCCTGCATGAATGCTACACTCCCTGCATGAATGCTACACACCCTGCATGAATGCTACACTCCCTGCATGAATGCTACACTCCCTGCATGAATGTTACACTCCCTGCATGAATGCTACACTCCCTACATGAATGCTACACTCCCTGCATGAATGCTACACTCCCTGCATGAATGCTACACTCCCTGTATCCCTGCTTCACTCCCTGCATCCCTGCTTCACTCTCTGCATCCCTGCTTCACTCCCTACAACACTCTTTACCACAGGCTTGGCACTAGGAGCTTTCTTGGGGCCCATGGTGGCTTATTTAACAGTTGCAAGCACTAAAAACAGTGGAATAATGACAATATACTGGTATCAATGCATGGATGGTGGTCGCTCTCGCTTGTAAACAATAGCATTGACGCTCCGTGGAGTGCCCGGCCCAACTGGGACACGCGTACGCGTCTGAGACGAATAGCCAACTCGTCCAACTCCGAGCAGATCGCCTAATACCGAGCCAAAATTCTCGTAAAAAAACCTGTCGAACACCGATTTGGATGACCTCCGAAGCCGTTGAGCACCAGGGGTTGACTGTATATTGAAATTTGTGTGAAATTGACCAAATTACCAAATTCTGATCACTTTGTTGGGTAGTTGAAATAGTTGGTTGGGTGATTTCTTGTGCTCAATTGATAAAATGGAACACATACTAGAGAAATAGCTAAGAATTTGGTCTAATGGAACAATATAATTGGCCAAAAATAGGACTCAGAGTGTGCAAAATTGCCGTGCGTAAATATCGCTGACACAGCAGAATTTGCGAGAGCGTAATTTTGTCAGTTTTTTATCAAATTTTGTACTTTTTGTTTTATTACCTTCAGAAAAAGATTTTCTACTATTTCATAAGAAAAATTAGTAATTTTTTTTTTTTGAAAGACCTTGGACCCTGTGGGTAATTTTCAGATTGGGGGTCTGGACCTTCAAGGTGTTAACATTTTCCATGAGTATAACAGTTGCAATACAAATTATGTTAATGTACTTTTTATGGTAGAAATAGACAATAATTAAATAATAATAAAGTGTGTGATCTTTTACAGTTTCTACCGTTACGTGCTTGAACCGGAACCGCAGTTTTCAGATGCTGGTGAATTAACAGCTGGACCTCATGCTAGGTTCACCGGCCTCCCTGAATCAGCCATTCTTACTCTGAATTATCATGCTCCAGAAAACTGGTTGGTGGAGGTGATCCACTCGATCTATGATCTGGATAATATCAAGCTGGAGTCCGTAGAGGCTGGAGTTCACAGGTATGGAGTCATTTGAATATTTGTAGAGATATACTAAAGTTGCAGTTTAATTTTTTAAATATAGTAATTTTATGCCTTTGCGACAAGCATGTGCATTACATAATCCTCTTTTTTTAAGGAATTGTGCTAATGATTAAACGGGGAAAATATTATTTTGAAATTTTGAAAACTAGCTTGCAAGTCATGCTTAATACCTTTTTTTTTTTTTATGAGTAAGGAGGAGCCAAGTGGCATCCATGAAGGTGAAGGGAGTCAATGAAAGTTAGATATTTTCTTTAAAAAATTTCTATGTGACTTTTGATTTAATAAATTTAAAGCACCTTTCTCCATGGGTAAGTGGAAAAGAATACTTCTTCTGTAAGTCTGCATGCCGTAAAAGGTGACTAAAATGCTGGGAGCAAGGGGCTAGTAACTCCTGTATAAATTACTAAATGTAAAAAAGAAGAAAAGCTTTATAGTTTTCTTCTTTTCTGGGTTACCCTGCCTTGGTGGGAAACAGCCTGTGTGTTGAAAAAAAAAAACCCAGCTTGGGTTGAATGCAGTCATAACTGATATAATGAAAGTGGGTTAACTGTTATAGTGGCTGGTGCTTTTCTTTAACGTGTGTGAGGGCAGAGATTATCATAAAGCATGTGAGGTTCCTTTATATAGAGGGAAAGAGGATAAGAAAATGTGTAATAAGTGTTAGATATGTTCATAAGCTGAGAATCCCCTTTGTCCAGTACTAATATTTTTCATTGTTTATAAAATTGTATTATTAAAAATATGTCAGAATAAAAAAATCAAACTGGCTTCAGGGGATGTAATAATTTTGTTTTCTTTTTATTCTGGTTTGTAAATAAAATCTTTGCATGTTTTTTTGTGTAGTGAGTTTGAGCTGGAACACCTGCTCTTGGAAGGTCACTGTTTTGAGCAGTCGTCAGGAAACCCACCGCGAGGTTTGCAGTTCACTCTTGGCAACACACAACAACCTGTAATGGTAATATATACTAGTGTTTTACTCCATTTTGGACAGAAAAACAGTGTGTAGTTTGCAGTATATTCAAAAGATTATTTGTTGTGTTACTGTATCAGACAAATTGTTAAAGTATTGTCTATTTGCTATTAAATTCAACATTTACAGATTTTGATTATTATTCATGCTTACTGAAGGGTTTGTTGTAAATAATAATAATAGAGTGGACCCTAGGTTAAAGGCCGTAATCCGTTCCAGAAGCTGGGCCTTAAACCGAAATGGCCTTTAACGGAAATAATATTCCCCATAAGAATTAATGTACGTATGTAAATACAATTATTCCGTTCCAGACAAAAATATTCACAATTTTTTTTTTTTTTTAACAATTAAATCAGTATTACATACCTTTATTGAAGACTAATGCTGGCTTCTGGAAGATAGGGAGGAGGAAATAGGAGGAGTTAGTGATTGGAAGGGTAATCCCCCTCCATAAGGACTTCAGGTAGCAAAGCTCTCTCTGTGGTCTTTTAATGCCACTAGGATCAGCTTGAGAGTCACTCCACCAACTCGCATGCCTCCCTGCATGCCTGCTACACTCCCTGCACCGATGACCTGCTACACTCCCTGCATGCCTGCTACACTCCCTGCATGCCTGCTACACTCCCTGCATGCCTGCTACACTCCCTGCATGCCTGCTACACTCCCTGCATGCCTGCTACACTCCCTGCATGCCTGCTACACTCCCTGCATGCCTGCTACACTCCCTGCATGCCTGCTACACTCCCTGCATGCCTGCTACACTCCTGCATGCCTGCTTCCACACTCCCTGCATGCCTGCTACACTCCCTGCATGCCTGCTACCTCCCTGCAGCATGCCTGCTACACTCCCTGCATGCCTGCTACACTCCCTGCATGCACCTGCTACACTCCCCTGCATGCCTGCTCACTCCCTGCATGCCTGCTACACTCCTGCATGCCTGTCTGACACTCCCTGCATGCCTGCTACACTCCCTGCATGCCTGCTACACTCCTGCATGCCTGCTCACTTCCACTGCATGCCTGCTACACTCCCTGCATGCCTGCTACACTCCCTGCATGCCTGCTACACTCCCTGCATGCCTGCTACACTCCCTGCATGCCTGCTACACTCCCTGCATGCCTGCTACACTCCCTGCATGCCTGCTACACTCCCTGCATGCCTGCTACACTCCCTGCATGCCTGCTACACTCCCTGCATGCCTGCTACACTCCCTGCATGCCTGCTACACTCCCAGCATGCCTGCTACTTTCCTTGCTTCTGTGCCTGCCTGCCTTGAATTCTATTGTGTTTCTCACTTTCTTTACCAAAGGAACTTTACTAAGAACTTTCCTTGGTTCCATGGTGACTTAATTTGCAGTTGCACTTGATAAATAACCACCAAAAACAATGGATTATAGCAAAATGTTTGGATGAATGAGCAGAAGCTTCCTCACGCACCGAGAGACACAGGCAAACTGAAGCACAAGCGTCCCCATCCGGCAGACGGACACGGCCCATACGGCCTCTAACCGAAAAACCGGCCTCTAACCGAAAAACCGGCCTCTAACCAAGAGCCGAAAAACCAGCCTCTAACCGAATTGGCCTTTAACCCTTTGACTGTCGCAACCCCCGATTCTGAGTGCTCTCCTGTTGTCGCAAAATATTAAAAAAAAAAAAATGATTTTTTCTTATCAAAATGTTAAGATTTTTTTCTGATTGTTTGTATCCTAAATTTTTTTTTTTTGTGATCAATACTTACCGAGATATGGAGGAGTAAAGTTGGCAGAAAATGAGCCGCGTATGGCAACAGCGGCGCATGCCGCTCACCTGTACACTTATATTTACTCCCATTCGAAGGTTTCTTGTATTTTCCAATATTTTTTTTTTCCAAATAACTTATGTGGCCTGTGAGACCAAAGTAAGGTGCTGTGTACATATATACATTTGTTGTATGCAACACAATAACTGCACAAACATTATCATTATATTGTTTACAGAACTTGTTTACACAAACCAACAATTCAAAAATTTTTTATTGCTATTGTTCTATAATATCTTCTTTCTTTCAACAAATCGGCCATTTCCCACCAAGGCGGAGTGGCCCAAAGAGAAAAACAAAAGTTTCTCTTTTTAACTTTAGTAATGTATACAGGAGAAGGGGTTACTAGCCCCTTGCTCCCAGCATGTTAGTCGACTCTTATGACACACATGGCTTACGGAGGAAGAATTCTGTTCCACTTCCCCATGGAGATAAGAAGAAATAAGAACAAGAACTAGTAAGAAAATAAGAAGAAAACCCAGAGGGGTGTGTGTATATATATGCTTGTACATGAATGTGTAGTGTGACCTAAGTGTAAGTAGAAGTAACAAGACATACCTTGAAATCTTGCATGTTTATGAAACAGAAAAAAGACACCAGTAATCCTACCATCATGTAAAACAATTACAGGCTTTCGTTTTACACTCACTTGGCAGGACGGTAGTACCTCCCTGGGCAGTTGCTGTCTACCAACCTACTACCTAGGTGTTCTATAATATATATACACATATGTAATGACTGGACACTTTCCATCAACTTCCCTTAGCACTTGAAGCTGTGTGTGTGTGGGGACTTCTAAATTTGCTGAGTCAGGGTAAGGCCACTGTCAAAATGACATATTATACCATTACTCACCACCCTCACTGCTGTCAACCTGTCAACACAAAAGGGGACCCATGTCTTCTTCCCCACAACCTCCTTCCTAGCTTCCTTTCTTCCTTCCTTCCTTCCTTCCTTTCTTACGTATTTCCTTCCTTCCTTCCTCTCATCTCTTCCTTCCTTCCTCTCATCTCTTCTTCCTACCTTCCTTTCTTCCTTCATTCCTTCCTTTCTTCCTTCATTCTTTCCTTTTTTTCTTCCTTTCTTACTTCTTTTGTTCCTTCTTTCCTCTCATCTCTCCTTCCTTTCTTCCTTTCTTCTTTCCTTTCCTCCTTCCTTCTTCTTTCCTTCCTTCTTCTCATCTCTTCTTTCCTTCCTTTCATCTCTTCTTTCCTTCCTTCCTTCCTTTCATCTCTTCTTTCCTTCCTTCCTTCCTCTCATCTCTTCTTTTCTTCCTTCCTCTCATCTCTTCTTTCCTTCCTTCCTCTCATCTCTTCTTTCCTTCCTTCCTTCCTTCCTCTCATCTCTTCCTTCCTTCCTTTCTTTCTTTCTTCCTTCCTTCCTTCTGGTATCCTGGGCATTGCTTTCGGTCACAAACTCCTCAAAACTATGAAATTCATCTTCAGAGACACTTCCATCTGTGTTAGAGCTATCACTGGGGAAGTGAAGAGTCCCAGATTCGCTGGGGAGTCAGGTATTTCTTACCGCTAGGCATGCTGAACATGGACTACTGAAATGGCTTTCCCACAATGCACCACTGGCTGCCTGATTATTTTTATACTGCACACACTGACCACACAGACCCATTCTCTCACATGTGGGCCTACCAGCTTTCTCCCACTTGATTTGAGGCTGCTAGAACTTATGCGTATTAATATGTCCGAAACAGTGGCTCGTAAGACATATATATACGACCGAAGCAGTCAAAAGGTTAACCGGAATGGCCTTTAACCGAGGGTCCACTGTAATACTATTACTAATACTGCTACTGATTACTACTACTACTACTTACTACTACTACTACTACTACTACTACTACTTACCACTACTATTTTTTACTACTACTTTTTACTACTACTGCTTACTACTACTGCTTACTACTACTACTACTTACTACTACTACTAATGCTTATTACTACTACTACATATTATAATTCTACAGTGGTACCTCAGGTTACGAGCTTAATTCATTCCAGAAGGCTGCTTGAGTGCCGATACCAAACGAATTTGTTCTCATCAGGAATAATGTAAATTAGATTAATCCATTTCAAACCCCCAAAAATACACTTACAAAAGCACTTACAAAAATACACTTACATAATTGTTCGAGTTGGGAGCTGCTCATATGTCAAGGTACCACTGTACTTTGGTCCCTCGATTTTGGTCATAATCCGTTCCAGGAGCTAGACCTTAACTCAAATTGCTCGAAAGTCGAAACCTTATTTCCCATAAGAAATAATGTAAATACAATTAATCCGTTCCACCCAAAAATATTCACAAAAATTAATTTTTGAAGAATAAATACTATAGTTTTACATACACAAAACAATTATAAAGTAATAAATTTATAATGAAACATTTAAAATAGCATTTACAAACTGAACAGGTAGTGGGCGATCGGTCAGGCGAAATGAATGCGATTAATAGATTAATATGTGTCCACTTTTAGTTCGTTCACATACGTTTGTAAGAGTTTGTGAAACTTTTACCTCAAAATAATAATAATAATTACCTCACAAATAATAATAATTACCTCACAATACAAATACTCTTACATTGTGTAAAAGTTGTACAAATTAGTACAAAATAAACAAACATCAACACTCCCATTCTCATGCAACACACTTATTTTTAGAGTTAATGATAGTATTATTATTATTATCATAATAAAAAAGAAGCGTTAAACCCACAAGGGTCGTGAATAGCTATATATAGAGTGAAGGAATATGAAAGGAATATTTTTCTACAGTTATCCCTCAGTAATAAGGGATTCAAGTTAGATAAGTTTAGATTTAGAAAGGATATAGGAAAGTATTGGTTTGGAAATAGGATAGTTGATGAGTGGAACAGTCTGCCTAGTAGGGTTATTGAAGCTAGGACCTTGGGTAGTTTCAAATTTAGGTTGGATAAATTCATGAGTGAGAGGGGTTGGATTTGAGTGGGAATTGCACATGAGTAAATAGAATTATCAAAGCTTTTCTTGGGTAGCATTGAAAATTGGGTTGAGCAAATATTCTGTTAGTGGAACGGATTGTGTAGGACCTGCCTAGTATGGGCCAACAGGCCTGCTGCAGTGTTCCTCCTTTCTTATGTTCTTATGTTTGACTAGAGAAAACGTAATTCTTCCAACTCCTACAAAGTCGCTTGGTAAACAAATCTCATATTTGTCAATTTTTATTCTGTGGGTGTATGTATCATGTTTATATGTTATGTAACGTGTTTTTTAAATAATTTTGAAGAAAATATCATAGAGAATTAATGAAAATGTCAATATTAACGTAAAATAAGACATTTAATGTGCCCAAGAATGATTATTATTAGTATTACGTAATGTTTTCTCTCCGCCCGGCAATACCATAGCACATAAACATCATGGCTATTTATATGCTTTGTAACGTGTTTCTTATATAATTTTGAAGAAAATATCATAGATGGATTAATGAAAATGTCTGTATTACCGTAAAATAAGACATTTAATGTCCCTAAGAATGATTATTATTATTATTACGTAATGTTTTCCCTCCGCCTGGCAACACCATAGCATATAAACAGCATGTTTATATGCTATGTTTTGTTCATAATAAACAGCATGTTTATATGCTTTGTAACGTGTTTCTTATATAATTTTGAAGAAAATATCATAGATGGATTAATGAAAATGTCTATATTGACGTAAAATTGGACATTTAATGTTAATGTGCCCAAGAGTGATTATTACATAATAGAGAGATGTGCTCACAGAAAATGTAAACAAACCGGGTGGCGCGTGCCGTATCTGAAAGACCGCTCGCCGTATACAAAAGTTTTGTTCATAATTTGAACTCGCCGTATGAACGGAACGCCGAAAGGCGAAAAGCGGGGCCCTACTGTATATTAAGAATAAAAGTATAACATGTCACTTACTTTTATTGAAGAGTTGTTGATGTGTGGAAGATGGAAGGAGGGGGAGGAAGGAGTAGTACGCTAGTGTTTGGAAGGGGAATCCCCTTCCATTAACACTGCAGGTACCAAGTTCTTTTCTGGGGTTACTGGCCTTTTTCTTTTAATGCCACTAGGACCAGCTTGAGAGTCACTGGACCCCTCTCTCACAAAAAAATGTGTCCAGGGAGATCTGTCTGGCAATTCTTTAAAATATCCCTGAAATGGGACACCACAGTGTCATTGTACAGGTTGCCAGCACGGCTAGCAACAGCTTTGTTAGGGTGATATTCATCCATAAAGCCTTGCATCCTGGTCCACATTCCACAAATCTCCTTAATCATTGAAGAAGGCAACTTCCTCCATCTCTGTTCCTCCTCTTCCTCCTCCTCTGAGCCATTTTCCTGAACTGTGGTCTGTTGTTGCTGTTGAAGCTCTTGCAGATCTTCAGTGGTTATTTCTTCATTGTCCTCCTCCACCAACTCTTCCACATCCTCGGTACTAACATCCAACCCCATGGACTTGCCCCGTGCCACAATTTCTTCCACAACAGGCTCAGGCTCAGGGTTTTGAGGCTCATCCCCAAAACCTTCAAAATCCCTCTCTTGGACACAGTCTGGCCACAATTTTCTCCAGGCAGAGTTCAAAGTCCTGGTAGTCACTTGCTCCCAAGCCTTACCTATAAGGTTTACACAATGCAGGATATGGAAATGATCTTTCCAAAAGTCTTTTAGGGTCATATTTATGTCTGTGGTCACTTCAAAGCACTTTTCAAACATTGCTTTGGTGTAGAGTTTTTAAAGTTTGAAATGACCTGCTGGTCCATGGGCTGGAGGAGAGGAGTGGTATTAGGGGGCAAGAACTTCACTTTAAAGTCCTCCACAATTTTGTCTACCAAGGTTGGAGGATGACAAGGAGCATCGTCCATTATCAGGAGGCACTTAAGTGGCAAATTATTTTCCTCAAGATATTTCTTCACACTGGGGCCAAACACTTCATGGAACCAATCCAAGAAAATTTCCCTCGTGACCCATGCCTTACTGTTAGACTTCCACATCACACACAAATTAGCCTTGGCGACACTGCATCTCTTAAATGTTCGGGGATTTTCAGAGTGATACACAAGTAAAGGCTTCACTTTCAAATCACCACTGGCATTAGCACACATCATGAGAGTTAGCCTGTCTTTCATAGGCTTGTGTCCTGGCAGTGCCTTTTCCTCCTGTGTAATGAAGGTCCTGTTTGGCATTTTCTTCCAAAACAGGCCTGTTTCGTCACAATTGAAAACTTGTTGGGGTTGGAATTGTTCAACCTCTATGTACCCCTGGAATTCCTGAACATATTTTTCAGCCGCACTTTTGTCACAACTGGCTGCCTCACCATGCCTTATCACACTATGTATGCCACTATGCTTCTTAAATCTGTCAAACCAGCATTTGCTGGCTTTAAATTCGTTCACTAAAGCACTCGTTGCAGGCATTTTCTTGACGAGATCATCATGCAACTGCCTTGCTTTTTCAGATATTATTGCCTGCGTAACACTATCTCCTGCTAATTGTTTCTCGTTGATCCACACCAACAACAAATTTTCCACATCTTCCAGCACTTGCGATCTCTGTTTTGTGATCATATTTGCACTTTAGCAACAACAGCTTCCTTGATTTTATTTCCCTTGGCCACAATGGTAGCGATGGTTGAATAGGCTTTGCCATACAGCCTGGCCAGCTCAGCGGTACCATATTTCTCAGCCTCTTTACCACAGGGCTGGCACTAGGAGCTTTCTTTGGACCCATGGTGGCTTATTTAGCAGTTGCAAGCACTAAAAACAATGGAATAATGACAAAATGTATGGTATGAATGCGTGGGTGGCGGGGGTGGCGCTCACTCGCTGGTAAACCATGGCACACTGACTGTGGATAGCGCGTTGTGCCATTCCAGGGCATCTGTACGCGTCCAAGACGAATAGCGTATTCCAAGCGGATCATCGTAAACTGAGCCAATATTTTTACGAAAAAATGTATTGCTAATCGAATTTAGCGTAATCCGACGCCATCGTAATCCAGGGGTCCACTGTATGTAATAAAGATGCTACATAACATATGACCATGATACATACACCCACAGTATAAAATTGACAAAAATATAAGGTTTGTTTACCAATCGGTTTGTAGGAGTTTCGGAAGAATTACGTTTTCTCTAGTCAAACGCCAGTTACTTAACTGTAGAAAAATATTCTTTTTGTATGCCTTCACTTTATCTATAGCTATCCACGACCCTTGTGGGTTTAGCGCTTCTTTTTTATTGTAAGTGTTTAACCCTTTCAGGGTTTCGGCCGTACTAGTACGGCTTACGTGCCAGGGTTTTCCATATACTAGTACGCATAAATTCTAGTGGCTTCAAATCGAGGGGGAGAGAGCTGGTAAGCCTGCATGTGATAGAATGGGTCTGTGTGGTAAGTGTGCACAGTAGGAAAAAAATCTATGCACCTGTATTGCATTGTGGGAGTGGTAATTTAGTGCACCTTTGTCACCAAGCCATGCGGTAAGGAATACCTCACTCCGGCAGTGTGAGTGGTAGGGAAGGCAATGGGGGGTGGGTAGGGAAGACAGTGGGGGGAAGGCTGGCTGGCTTCAATAATAATAATTATTATTTATTATTATTATTATTATTATTATTATTATTATTATTATTATTATATTCTCATGTGCCAGTCAGTCAGTCATCCAGCCGGCTAGTTGGTCAGCCAGCAATCCAGCTGGCTGGCCATCCATGCAACCAGCTGTTCAGCCAGCCAGCCAGCCAGCTGTTCAGCCAGCCAGCTAGCCAGCCAGCAAAGCCAGCCAGCCAGCAAAGCCAGCCAGCCAGCAAAGCCAGCCAGCCTGCTGGCCATCCATCCAGCCAGCTGTTCAGCTAGCCGGCCAGCCAGCCAGCCAACTGGTCAGCTAGCCAGCCAACTGGTCAGCTAGCCAGCCAGCCAGCCAACTGGTCAGCCAGCCAGCCAGCCAGCCAACTGGTCAGCATGCCAGCCAGCCAGCCTGCTAGCTAGTAAGCCAGCAAACCATCCAGTCGGCTGGCCATCCATCCAGCCAGCTGTTCAGCCAGCCAGCTGTTCAGTCAGCCAGCCAGCCAGCCAGCCAGCCAGCCAACTGGTCAGCTAGCTAGCCAGCCAGCCAACTGGTCAGCTATCCAGCCAGCTAGCCAACTGGTCAGCAAACCAGCCAGCCAGCCTGCTAGCTGGTCAGCCAGCAAGCCAGCCAGTCAGCTGGCCATCCATCCAGCCAGCCAGCTGGTCAGCTAGCCAGCCAGCCAGCTGGTCAGCCAGCCAGCCAGTCAGCCATCAGTTATTGTGTAGTATACAAGGAGTGTATATATACAAAATATGGTTTATATTGGTCTCACAGGACATAAAGTTACTTGACAACATAAAATGTTAAAAAATAAAAGAAAAAAGTATAAAAAACATAAATAAACTATTACCGGGTGACAGGCAGTCGGCGATGTTGCTGTAAGCGGTTCAATTTGGGTCAACTTCAATCCTCTATATCTCGGTAAGTATTGATCGCAAAAAACTATCATTTCATAAGAATTTTTTTTTTTTTTTTAAATTCTGCAACTCTGAGAACGAGATTCGGACAGGGCCCTGCGGCCCTGAAAGGGTTAAGAAGAGCAGAGTATATGGAAAGTAAAAGAAAGGTGAAGAGAGTGGTGAGAGAGTGCAAAAGGAGAGCAGATGAAAGAGTGGGAGAGTCACTGTCAAGAAATTTTGCAGAAAATAAGAAAAGGTTTTGGAGTGAGATAATCAAGTTAAGAAAGCCTAGGGAACGAATGGATTTGTCAGTTAAAGACAGGGTAGGGGAGTTAGTAGATGGGGAGCTGGAGGTATTGGGTAGATGGTGGGAATATTTTGAGAAATTTTTAAATGTCGATGAAGAAAGGGAGGCAGTAATTTCATGCACTGGTTTACGTAGAATGAAAGGAAGTAAAGCAGCAGGAACTGAGGGGATCATGACAGAAATGTTAAAAGCAGGGGGAGATATTTTGTTGGAGTGGTTGGTATTTTTGTTTAGTAAATGTATAAAAGAGGGGAAGGTACCTAAGGATTGGCAGAAAGCATGTATAGTTCCTTTATATAAAGGGAAGGTTGACAAAAGAGATTGTAAAAATTATATGGGAATAAATTTACTGAGTATACAGTGGACCCTCGGAAATCGAACAGCTCGGTAATCGAACATATCGGAAATAGAACAATAAAATCGATTTCGGCAATCGAACACAATATCGCTAATCGAACAAGTGCGTACCAGACCTGTCCACCCCAGCGTGCTTGTGTGCCTGACCGCGGAGGCGTGGGGAGCCAGTCTAGCGTTGTTTATACTTGAGTTAACATCACTCTGCATGCCCATCCAAACATTTCACAATTAATTAATTGTGTTTGGAGTTCGTTCATTAAGTGTGACTGTGAAATAAGCTACCATGGGTCCCAAGAAAGTTCCTAGTGGTACCCCTGTGGTGAAGAAAGTGAGAAACCATAGATATGAAGAAGGAAATAATAAAAAAATATGAGAGTGGTGTGCGCATTTCTGAGCTTGCCAAGATATATAGCAAAAACAGGTCAACTATCGCTTCTATCCTGGCTAAGAAGGAACAAATCAAGGAAGCTGATGTTGCAAAAGGTGTTAATATGCTAGCCAAAAATAGACCACAAATAATCGAAGAGATTGAGAAGTTGTTGCTGGTATGGATCAAGGATAAAGAGTTAGCGGGTGATAGTGTGTCGGAGTCAATCATTTGTGAAAAGGCAAGGAAGTTGCATGCCGATCTTGCAAAGAAAATGCCTGCAACTAGTGTTGATTGTAGTGATAGTGAATTTAAAGCCAGCAAAGGCTGGTTTGAGAGATTTAAGAAGCGTAGTGGCATATACAATGTGGTAAGGCATGGTGAGGCTGCCAGTTAAGACAAACGTGCGGCTGAAAAATTCTTAAACGAGTTTCAGGACTACATAAAGACTAAAAATTTGAAACCTTAACAAGTGTTCAATTGTGACAAAACAGCCCTGTTTTGGAAGAAAATGCCCAACAGGACCTACAGGAAAAGGCACTGCCAGGACACAAGGCTATGAAAGACAGGCTAACTCTCATGTTGTGTAGTAATGCTAGTGGGGATTTTAAATTGAAGCCTTTACTAGTGTATCACTCAGAAAATCCCAGTGTTTTCAAGAAACACAATGTCGTCAAAATAGATTGTGTCTTGTGGAGAGCTAGTCAGAATGCATAGGTCACAAAGCAACTTTTCAGTGAGTGGATCCATAAAGTGTTTGGCCCCAGTGTGAAAAAATACCTACAGGAAAAGGATTTGAGCAAAAAGTGCCTCCTGTTACTGGACAATGCTCCTGCACATCCTCAAAACTTGGAAGACCTACTGTGTGAAGACTTCATATTTATAAAAGTGAACTTCTTGCCTCCCAACACCACTCCTCTCCTCCAGCCCATGGACCAGCATGTCATTTCCAACTTCAAAAAACTCTTCACAAAAGCATTGTTTGAAAAGTGCTTTTAAGTGACCTCGGACACTGAATTGAGCCTTAGAGAGATCTGGAAGAATCACTTCAATATCTACAACTGAATAGGCCTTATAGGTAAGGCTTGGAATGCAGTGACTTCCAGGATTTTGAACTCTGCTTGGAGACCATTATGGCCAGGTTGTGTCCAACAGAGGGATTTTGAAGGGTTTGAGGCTGAGGCTGACCCTGACCCTGCCGACCCTGTGCCTGTTGTGGAAGGTATTGTGGCATTGGGCAAATCCCTGGGTTTGGAGGTGAGTGGCGAGGATGTGGAAGAGTTGGTGCAGGACCACAGGGTAGAGCTAACAACTAAAGAGCTGCAACAGCTGGAAATGGAAGAGCATAAGACCAGAGTTGAGGCTATTGATTCACAGGAGGAGGAGGAAGAGGGAGTGAAGGAGGTGCCTTCTTCAATGCTTAAGGACATGTTTACAAAGTGGAATGAGTTGCAAAGTTTTGTTGAAATATACCACCCTGAGCAAGCTCAAACAAGCCATAACAGCAGCATGTTCAGTGACCAAACAATGTCCTACTTCAGGCAAATGTTAAAGAGGTGCCAGAAACAGAGGACTGTGGACAGTTATTTTGTTAGACAAGTCCTAGTGGGATTAAAAGACCAAGAAGAGAAGTAACCCCAGATAGGGCTTTCATACCTGAAGTCCTTTTGGAGGGGGATTTCTCTTCCAAAAACTAACCCCTCCCTCCCTCACTCCTCCTCCCTATCTTCCATATGCCATCAACAATCTTCAATAAAAGTAAGTAAAAATACATGCATTTATTTACTAATACTTTCAATAGTATGTAATTCTTTTGTGTATGTAGAACTATAATTAATTTCTTTAAAATATATTATTTTTTAATATTTTTGGGTTTCTGGAACGTATTAATTGTATTTTCATTATTTCTTATGGGAAATATTAATTCGATTATCGAACATTTCGAGTTAAGAACAAGCTCCTGGAACGATTATGTTCGATTTCCGAGGGTCCACAGTACCAGGTAAAGTGTACGGTAGGGTTATTATTGAAAGAATTAGAGGTAAGACAGAGAGTAGGATTGCAGATGAGCAAGGAGGTTTTAGAGGGGGTAGGGGATGTGTAGATCAAGTGTTTACATTGAAGCATATATGTGAACAATATTTAGATAAAGGTAGGGAAGTTTTTATTGCATTTATGGATTTAGAAAAAACATGTGATAGAGTGGATAGAGGAGCAATGTGGCAGATGTTGCAAGTGTATGGAATAGGTGTAGTAAGTTACTGAATGCTGTAAAGAGTTTTTATGAGGATAGTGAGGCTCAGGTTAGGGTGTGTAGGAGTAGGAGAGAGGGAGATTACTTCCCAGTAAAAGTAGGTCTTAAACAGGGATGTGTGATGTCACCATGGTTGTTTAATATATTTATAGATGGGGTTGTAAAATAAGTAAATGCTAGGGTGTTGGGGAGGAAAATGGGATTAAATTATGGGGAATCAAGTACAAAAGGGAAATTGACAGTTATTTTTTGCTGATGATACTGTGCTTATGGGAGATTCTAAAGAAAAGTTGCAAAGGTTAGTGTACGAGTTTGGGAGGGTGTTTACCTGGAGAGAGTTCCGGGGGTCGACGCCCCCACAGCCCGGTCTGTGACATGGCCTCATGGTAGACCAGAGCCTGATCAACCAGGCTGTTACTACTTGCTGCACGCAGTCCGACGTATGAACCACAGCCCCGTGTGGTCAGGTACCGACTTCAGGTGCCTGTCCAGTACCTGCTTGAAGACAGCCAGGGGTCTGTTGGTAATCCCCCTTATGTACGCTGGGAGGCAGTTGAACAGTCTTGAGCCCCTGACACTTACTGTGTTGTAAAAGGTGTAAAGGTAGAAAGTTGAAAGTGAACAAAGATAAGAGTAAGGTGATCAAATGATTTAGATAAAGAAAAATTGGATATCACATTGGAGAGAGGGAGTATGGAAGAAGTGAATGTTTTCAGATACTGTGGTACCCGGTTTACTTGTCATCCAGATGGCGTTGAAGTGCATTACCTAACTAATTGATTCTTAAGAAAAGTGTAAAATAGAAGTCTTATAGACCCCAAAATTACACTGTACAAAAGCATTTAAAAAAAAATTACATAAAGGGGAGTTTGGGGACCATCGTAAACCGGGGTACCACTGTATTTGGGGTTTGACTTGTCAACGGATGGGTTTATGAAGGATGAGGTTAACCATAGAATTGATGAAGGAAAAAAGGTGAGTGGTGCATTGAGGTATCTGTGGAGACAAAAAACGTTATCTATGGAGGCAAAAAGGGAATGTATGAAAGTATAGTGGTACCAACACTCTTATATGGGTGTGAAGCTTGGGTTGTAAATGCTGCAGCAAGGAGGAGGTTGGAGGCAGTGGAAATGTCCTGTCTGAAGGCAATTTGTGGTGTAAATATTATGCAGAGAATTCGGAGTGTGGAAATTAGGAGGTGTGGAGTTACTAAAAGTATTAGTCAGAGGGCTGAAGAGGGGTTGTTGAGGTGGTTTGGTCATTTAGAGAGAATGGATCAAAGTAGAATGACTTGAAGAGCGTATAAGTCTGTAGGGGAAGGAAGGAGGGGTAGGGGTCGTCCTCAAAAAGGTTGAAGGGAGGGGGTAAAGGAGGTTTTGTGGGCGAAGGGCTTGAACTTCCAGCAAGTGTGTGTGAGCGTGTTAGGTAGGAGTGAATGAAGACGAATGGTTTTTGGGACCTGACGAGCTGTTGGAGTGTGAGCAGGGTAATATATAGTGAAGGGATTCAGGGAAGCTGGTTATTGATTTAGCTGGACTTGAGTCCTGGAAATGGGAAGTACAATGCCTGCACTTTAAAGGAGGGGTCTGGGATAGTGTCAGTTTGGAGGGACGATTCTAAACTATAGTATCTGAGCGCCTCTGCGAGGACTGATTAAGTATGAGTGAGGTGAAAGTGTTGAATGATGATGAAAGTCTTTTCTTTTTGGGGATTTTCTTTGTTTTTGGGTCACCCTGCCTCGGTGGGAGACGGCCGACTTGTTGAAAAAAAAAAATAATAATATCATGATTCACTCTAAAAATGGTGTGTTGCATGAGATTGGGAGTGCTGCTGTTTATTTATTCTGTACTAACTTGTCAGAGCATCATTCCTTCTAAAAATGATGTTACATGAGAATGGAAGTGTTGGTCTTTATTTATTCTACTGTACCACTGTGAAGACAACTTGTACACTATGTAAGGTGTTTGTATGAACGTGTATGAACCATAACCAGACGCTTCATCCGTTTGTTTACATAGTACTGTGCATAGGTGGGGTGGCCAGGTGGGCTACCCTATATCCCACACCTGACTTTCTACAAATAAATACTTTTCACCTCTCACCCTACATTAAGACCATTAAGACTACAAATATTTTAAGGTAAGTAATGAGTGTACTGTACTTTATATGCATTTTATCACTAGGGTGCTTTAAGCCTTTTAGTATATTATGTGTGAGTGGGGTAGCCAGGAGGGCTACCATACATACCCACATCTGACTTCTTACAATAAATACTACTCACCTTTTGCCCTACATTAAGACTACAAATATTTTGAGGTAAATAATGAGTGTACTTTGTGTGTATTTTACTTTTTATTGTTTTTTAATGCCTAGTTTTATTGCTAGCTTAATACGTATATGTTAATGTAAACTTGTTATCTGGCATTTATAGGTGGAAAAAATGGCGTTCTGGTTTCCGGCGATGCCTGCTTTGTGGCGGTAGCCTGGAACCTAACCTGCCATATAAATGGGGCCTTATTGTATATAATGTACTATGGGTGCTCAATAAAGTACAAATTTGTACAAATATGTAGTCTTGGAGACAGTGAAAGCTAGTGTACTGAGTGGCTGCAGAAAGATCAAGATGCTTGATGCTGAGACGCAGCGCTGCCCGTTTCCATGACTCAAGTTCTCGTATGGCATACAATACCAACTCTTCAGAGAGCCCGTCATAACTGAGTTGTCGGTAAATGAGTATGTCGCTAAGCGAGGAGAGGCTGTATTATGTTGTCTTTACTGCTTAAGATTACAAATTCAACAGAAGTAACAGTATTTCTTACCTTAAAGTGTTTGTTCTGGTGTTTGTCGATTGTGAAGAGAGCAGAGAGTTGTGCTGTGGCTGGGGCAGGGATGGCAGGGTATGGTGCTATGTCTTCCCTGTGGAGATGGTGGTCTCACCCACAGCAAGGCAGCAGCCTGAGCTAGGGAAATATCCCGCAGGAGACGCTCCAAATTTTTTTCCCCTCCCACAAACCAAACAGTGTTAAGTTAATTTTACGAAGTGTTATATAAAATTATGCCTCAGTTTTTCAGTGTAATAACCAAAACATGCCAAATAAATCCGTGTAATATGTAATATAAGGGTCTACTGTATATATATGGATGGACAGATATAGAGAGAAATAGATAGGTTATAAACACTAGGCAGGCAGTGCCTGACATCTGTGTATTAAATTGGTATTTAGAAAGATTGCATTCTTTTCTTGGCTGTAATGGGCAAGTTTGTAATTATCATTGTAATGTTCATCATTATTGAAACTACTTACGTACATAGTGTTTCAGCATGTTCACCTCTTTTTTTTTTTTCCTTGTTTATACTGTCTTGTATTTCACACTACTGATATTCAAGTGTGTACAACTATACCTCTGTAATACAGTGCTTTGCTTTACAGCACTTCGCTAATACGGTGCTTTTCAATTATATTGCTGTTTTTTATTTTCGGCTATGACGTGCACATCAGTTTAGCAATAAAGTACTGTATAATTTTTTTATTATTTTACAGCACTTCGCTAATATGGTGCTCTTCAATTACAGTAGGACCCCACTTATATGGCAGGTTAGGTTCCAGGCTACCACCGTAAAGTGGAACACCATTTTTTTTCCATTTATAAATGCTAGGTAACAAGTTTACACTAACATATATTAAGTTAGCAATAGAACTAGGCATTAACCCTTTGGGGGTCGACAGGCCTTCTCGGAAACACGTTCTCAGGGTCGAAAATTTTTTGGAAAAAAAAAATAATTTTTTCTAATGAAATGATAAAGAATCTTTTTCCGATCATAACGACTCCAAAAGTTTGAAATTTGAATGAAAACTTACAGAATTATGCTCTTGCGAAGTTATCGGTCTCAAAGATGTTTACGCATCGGCAATTTCGCCCAATTTGAGCCCCATTTTTGGCCAATTGCAATGTTCCAGTCTACTAAAATCATAGCTATTTCCCTAGAACTCCATTTCATCTATCGATTGAGTACAAGAAACCGCTCATTTACCAATTTCAACTACCCAAAAAAGTGGTCAGAAATTGGCAATTTGTCCAATTTCACACAAATTTCAAATGATGCCAATTTCAAAATGGGGTCCAGAATAAACAAGGCAGACATTCTTGGCACTAAAATAACATCTTCACTGTTCATTAGTCACTTCTCCAGGCCCCTCTTACATTACGTTTGCTTTTCATTTTGAATTTTTATTCTCAAAAAATAGAAGATTTGCTGTTATGTATACAAATGCATCATTGTAAAAACGGTATAAATAATATCACTGCTCTTGTGAAAGAATATTAGACGCATGGCGTGATTTGTTTACTCTTGAACATCGGCAAAAATCGAACTTTTTCGCTACTTTGAGCTCAATTTCAAGGTACTTGTCATCGTAAAACCAATCAAAATCGTCTCTATTTCTGTAATATATCTTCCATTCTATCAAATGAGACCAAGAAAACGAGAATACATCATTAAATACCATACGAAAATAGACTGCAAAGTCGCTGTTTTAAATGAAAAATACTGGTGGAGTTTTTTTTTTCTCATTATGCAGTGTGTGCTGCAGGATTTTTTTAGACTGCGCACACTGACCACACAGACCCATTCTTTCATATGTAGGCCTACCAGCCATTTCCCGCTTAATTTGAGGCCCTAGAATTTATGCCTACTAGTACGGCACCGACCCTGGTGCATAAAACATACTAGTACGGCACCGACCCTGGTGCGTAAAACATACGCACCAGATAGAGAATCGATTTCCGATCATAACGCCACCAAAATTATGAAATTTGATCGAAAACTAACGGAATTATGCTCTCGCGAAGTTAGCGGTATCGATGCTATTTACGCATCGGCGATTTCGCCGACTTTGAGCCCTATTTTCGGCAAATTCCAATGTTTCAGTCTACTACAATTATAGCTATTTCGCTAGAACTCTATTTCTTCTATCGATTGAGTACAAGAAACTGCCAATTCACCGATTTCAACTACCCAATAAGGTGGTCAGAAATTGGCAATTTGTCCATTTCACACAAATTTCAAAGATCCCAAATTTTAAAATGGTCCAGAATAAACGAGACAGACATTCTCACTCGAATAACATTTTATCTGTCCATTAGTCAGTTTAGGCACTCTTACATTACTTTTCTTTCCATTTTGAATTTTTATTCTCACAATAAGTTGAAATTTATTATTATGTAACTACTGCATCATTGAAAAACAGTATAAATGACATCAGCACTTTCAAAATATTAAGTCGCCAGTTATGTGTATTGATGTGGCGTGATTTGTTTACTCTTGAACATGCCAAATCGAACATTATTGCTATCTGCGCCAATTCTGGGTACTTGTCATTGAGAAACCGATCAAAATTATCTCTATTTCTCTAGTATATCTTCCATTCTATCAAATGAGACCAAGAAAACGAGAATATAATCATAAATACCATACGAAAATAGATTGCAAACTTGCTGTTTTAAACTAAAAATACAGTCGGAGTTTTTTTTTCCTCATTATGCACTGTGTGGTGCAGGATTTTTTTTATACTGTGCACACTGACCGCACAGACCCATTCTCTGATATCTAGGCCTACCAGCCTGTTTCTGCTTGATTTGAGGGCGCTAGAATTTAGGCGTACTAGTACGTCAAACGCCCTGGCATGTAAGCCGTACTAGTACGTCAAAAACCCTCAAAGGGTTAATAATGATAATAACCACACAATAATAATCACTCTAAGGTGTATAAAACGTTAATATAGACATTTTGCTTAATCCATCTATGATATTTTTTTCAAAATTATATAATAAACATGCTACGTAACATATAAATTAACATAAATATGAGATTTTTCCCAGTCAGCTCGATGGAGTGAGCAAAAACCATTCATGACCGGTCTGGTAACAACAACAACTAGTTTGTTTACAAAACTCACGAACCTTCTACACTCTCATGTACTCATCTTGTTTATTCATCTCTCACTCTACATTAAGACTACAGTGGACCCCCGGCTAACGAACACCCCGGAAATCGTACAATTATGTAAGTATAATATTGTAAGTGCTTGTGGAAGTGTATTTTTGGGGGTCTGAAATAGACTAACCTACGTGACATTATTTCTTAACCCTTAAACTGTCCACACGTAGATATACGTTCACTCGCATAGCTGACCGAACGTAGATCTACGTTTTTTTTCAAATGCTTTTAACCTTGCCACGATAAGCCTGAGTTGCCTAGAGATTAGAGAATAGGTCTGTGCACTCAGTGTGTGTAGTATTACAAAATGTGGGAATGACAAACAAAATGCACTCTTCATTTTAAAGAAAAAGAACAATTTATTTTTTTCTCAAAATACTCGGTCAGCTACGCGAGTGAACGTATATCTACGTGTGGACAGTTTAAGGGTTAAGGAAGTAAATTCGTTCGGTAATGGCACTTGAGCAGGCTTCTGGGATGAAGTTTTTTCGTTAGCCGGGGGTCCACTGTACAAATATTTTAAGGTAAGTAATGAGTGTACAGTGAACCCCCGAGTAACGTAAAAACTTCATTCCAGAAGCCTGCTCAAGTGACATTACCGAACGAATTTACTCCCTTAAGGAATAATGTCACGTAGGTTAGTCTATTTCAGACCCCCAAAATACACTTCCACAAGCACTTACAATATACTTACATAATTGTACGATTTCCGGGGTGTTCGTTACTCAGGGGTCCACTGTACTGTATATGCATTTTATCGCTCTAGGGCACTTTAAATGCCTAGTATATAATGTGTGGGTTGGGTAGCCAGATGGGAGTTACATACCTGCCACACTTTGGTACCTACCTACCTTACTATTCACCTTGCACCCTATATTAACCCTTTCAGGGTTTTGGCCATACTAGTACGGCTTATGCCCCAGAGTTTTTGACATACTAGTATGCCTAAATTCTAGCGCCCTCAAATCAAGTGGAAACAAGCTGGTAGGCCTAGATGTGAGAGAATGGGTCTGTGCAGTCAGTGTGCACAGTATAAAAAAAATCCTGTACAAAAGTGCGCAATGAGGAAAAAAAACTCCAACCATGTTTTTGGTTTAATACAGCGACATTGCAGTCTATTTTCGTATGGTATTTATGCTTGTATTCTCGTTTTCTTGGTCTCATTTGATAGAATAGAAGATATATTACAGAAATAGAGATAATTTTGATTGGTTTCATGATGACAAGTACATTGAAACTGAGCGCAAAGTAGCAAAAATGTTCGATTTTTACCAATGTTCAAGAGTAAACAAATCACGCCATGGGTCCAATACACATCAACTGGCGAGTCTAATATTCTTGCACAAGTGTGCTTATATTATTTATACCGTTTTTACAATGATGCAGTAGTATACATAACAGAAAATTTTCTATTTTTTTGTGAGAATAAAATTTCAAAATGGAAAGCAAAAGTAATGTAAGAGGGGCCTGGAGACATGACTAATGAACAGATAAAATGTTATTTTAGTGTCAGGAATGTCTGTCTCGTTTATTCTGGACCCTATTTTGAAATTGGCATCTTTTGAAATTTGTGTGAAATTGGCCAAATTGCCAATTTCTGACAACTTTATTGGGTAGTTCAAATCGGTAAATTGGCGGTTTCTTGTAAATTGGCGGTTTCAATTGATAGAACAAATGTAATTCTAGCGAAATAGCTAAAATTTTAGTAGACTGAAACATTGGAATTGGCCAAAAATAGGGCTCAAAGTGGGTGAAATCGCATCAGTCTAAATGTAGTCGATACCACTAACTTTGCGAGAGCATAATTCCGTTAGTTTTCCATCAAATTTCATAGGAAAAAATAATTTTTTTCCGAAAAATTTGCGACCTTGAGAACGAGTTTGGGAGAGGGCCTTGTGACCCTGAAAGGGTTAAGACCATTAGGACTACAAATATTTTAAGGTAAGTAATAAGTGCACACTATTATTATATTATTATTATTATTATTATAGTACGTACATGTATACGTATTTTTATAATAATTATTATTATTATTCTTGTTAATTTAGGGAACTGGAGCACAGATCCAATTCCCTAGATCTAGAGCCCCTCACCAAGGAGCCTCCCTTGAGGGGGTAGTTCAAATCGGTAAATTGGCGGTTTCTTGTAAATTGGCGGTTTCTTGTAAATTGGCGGTTTCTTGTAAATTGGTGGTTTCAATTGATAGAACAAATGTAATTCTAGCGAAATAGCTAAAATTTTAGTAGACTGAAACATTGGAATTGGCCAAAAATAGGGCTCAAAGTGGGTGAAATCGCATCAGTCTAAATGTAGTCGATACCACTAACTTTGCGAGAGCATAATTCCGTTAGTTTTCCATCAAATTTCATAGGAAAAAATAATTTTTTTCCGAAAAATTTGCGACCTTGAGAACGAGTTTGGGAGAGGGCCTTGTGACCCTGAAAGGGTTAAGACCATTAAGACTACAAATATTTTAAGGTAAGTAATAAGTGCACACTATTATTATATTATATTATTATTATTATTATTATTATAGTACGTACATGTATACGTATTTTTATAATAATTATTATTATTATTATTGTTAATTTAGGGAACTGGAGCACAGCTCCAATTCCCTAGATCAAGAGCCCCTCACCAAGGGGTAAGGACGCATCCTGAAATTTTGTTCGTATCCAGAAGCAAAAAATCAACTGAACGACTTCGCATCCTTTAAAAGTTCGTATGGTGGGGCGTTCGTAAGCTGAGGTGCCACTGTATATACTGATAAAGATACCATAGAGTCAATAGAAAAAGTCATGCACACCAGTGTAATATATATACACATATTGAGTCACTGGATACATTCCTAGAAGTGCTGCAGCTTTTGGGACTCTTTGAAACATAGTGTTATGCACAGTGCTGTTTTACACTCCTCACACATAAAGCGAGTGTATCTGCATTTTTGTGTGTGGGTTGTTGGTTGTTGTGGTGTGTGGGTGGTTGAAGGTGGCCTTTGTTGTAGATGTGCTTGAGTCAGTGGCATGGCTACCACCACCACCTGTTGCCACATGTATATTATCCATCCCAATTGTAACATTACCCATTACCTATACTGTCATCCCCACCAACCATGCAATCTTCCCCACCAACCATGCTGTCTTCCCCACCAACCATGCTGTCTTCCCTCACCAACCATGCTGTCTTCCCTACCACTCACATGGAAATAAGTCACTTTGACCTTTTTGGGGTATCCTAGGTTCTCTACACAATTGCTGCTATGTATGATAATATTTGTAGTTGTATTTGTGTATACCTGAATAAACTTACTTACAGTACTTACTTATTCTTTGAGACATGGGAAAGTATGAGTTTCCTCTTTCACTGTGGTGCAACTAAATATGAACAAGACGGCCCAGCACCAAAGGTGGAAGGTTGATGGTCGTCTGGGTTTTCAGCACTATTTCTGGTATCCTGGGCATTGCTTTCGGTAACAAACTCCTCAAAACCATGAAATTCATCTTCACTGACAATTCCATCTGTGTTAGAACTATCACTTGGGAAGGGAAGAGTCCTAATTCACCGGGGAGTGAGGTATTCCTTACTGCTAGGCATGGTGACCAAGGCGTACTGAATTGGCACTCCCACAATGCATTGCGGCCTCCCCGATTTTTTTTATACTGTGCATATTGACCACGCAGACCTATTCTCTCACATGTAGGTCTACCAACTTTCTCCCGCTAGATTTGAAGCCTCTAGAATTTTGGCGTAATACTACAGCACCAACACTAGCTTGCAAGCCAGATACAGCAGAGAATCATTAGTGTAAGTATCACTAGATAATAAGACCTTTAAGTGAAGTTAACCCCCACACTAGTACATGTAGGAGAACCTTGATGATAAAGTAAAGGAAAATAACATAACATGCTCCCGGACAGGCCCCCATGTTATGTTGTTTTCCCTTTATCATCAAGGTTCTCCTACATGTACTAGTGTAGAGGGTTAACTTCACTTAAAGGTCTTATTGTCTAGTGATACTTACACTCATGATTCTCTGCTGTATCTGAAAACCTTCACTAATCCTCTCACTGGGTTATTTAAACCACCATTATAAAAATAATTATATATTAAGTTGTATTTACATGTACATTATACCAATCATATACACAACATGTGACCCATAGCAGAAACAAGATCCACTTGCCACAATTAACACTCTTTTCCTCAGCATTTCTTTAACCCTCAGTGTCTTGACACCCTGTAAATCACAGAATATAATGGTAACATCGATCTAAAGCACCCCTCTTATCTCTTGGCACACACATTCTGCCCATAAAACAATTATAAGATAAGAGAGAGCCACCAGTACTAGCTTTCTGCAGCCATCTTGGGAAGTGAGAGAGAAAGAGGGAGGAGCTTCTCCCACTTCAAAACACACAAAAACCAAAGACTGTCGCCTTGCACAATCTACATGCACCCACAATACATCTTATTTACTTACAATGAGACATGCAACTTTATAAACTACTTATTTCAATGTGTGTATTCTATAACCTATTATATTGAGAAAATCAGGCTTGATTAGCTTCTACTTGGTTTTAAGGGTGGCCTGCCCTCAAACCCTCATTAAGCAAAAATTGTGATCAATTCATTATAATTAGGTATTCATGAATAATTGTCACCTAAATATATCAATACATATTGGGTCCTATAGCCCCATAACAGAGGAGGACAGGGGGAGGTGTTAGTGTTTGGAAGGGGAATCCCCCAATAAAAGGACTTCAGGTAACAAGTCTCTCTCTGGGGTTACTTCCCTTCTTTGTCTTTTAATCCCACTAGGACCAGCTTGAGAGTCACTAGAACCCTGTCGCAGAAAATAACTGTCCAGAGTCCTCTGTTTCTGGCGCCTGTTTAACATTTTCCTGAAGTGCAACATGGCTCTTGTCACTGAACTGGTTGCACAGATGGCTCATTTCAGCTTGCTCAGGGTGAAATTGTTCAACAAAACTTTGCACATCGTTCCACTTGGAACAGATTTCCTTAATCCGTGAAGAAGGCACCTCCTTAACTCCCTCTTCCTCCTCCTGTGAATCAATAACCTCAACTCTGGTCTGATGCTGTTCCAGTTTCAGCTGTTGCAGCTCTTCAGTTGTTAGCTCTACCCTGTGGTCCTCCACCAACTCTTCCACATCCTCACCACTCAACTCCAACCCCAGGCTGTTCCCCAATGCCACAATAGAGTCCACAACAGGCACAGAGTCAGCCTCAAATCCTTCAAAATCCCTCTTTTCAACACAATCCGGCCACAGTGGTCTCCAAGCAGAGTTCAAAGTCCTGGAAGTCACTCCCTCCCAAGTCTTACCTATAAGGCCTATGCAATGGACGATATTGAAGTGATCTTTCCAGAACTCT